>CAUYUJ010003915.1:0-25000 GCA_963575745.1 Prorocentrum cordatum
CCCAGTCTGGCTCTGGACCTCCGCCTCCTGTGGGGAGACTCTACCTGCCCGAAACAGGCGCACAAGACAGCCAACCAAGGTCTGCTCCATGGGTGGGGAGGGGGTGCGAGGGCCTGCGCCGATCGGCAGAACAATGAATACGACAACGATCATCAGGCATCCGACGATGTGATGTTTTCGATGCGCGGCCCCAAAGGTCCCGCCCTCTGACAGAAGAACTCGGCCGGGCTGAACTCAGCCAGGCTGAACTCGGCCCCAGCCGAATTCGGCTGGTAGGGGGCCACATGCGAACCCTACCCCCACCCTCCCCCTCAGAAATCGTGGGGGGGTAGGGGTAGGGTTCGCATGTGGCCCCCTATGGGCCGAATCAGCCTGGCCGAGATCAGCCGGCCGAGATCGGCCTGGCCGAGTTCAGCCTGGCCAAGTTCAGCTGGCCGAGATCAGCCTGGCCGAGATCCCCCTGGACGAATTTACTTGCGCCCCCCTTTCCCTGGGACTAGCTTCTCGTCCCGGCTCCGTGTTGGATGGGCCTGGGGCCCACTTACGTGTCCCAAAGGGCGAAATTGAGGAAAAACGCCCAGATCGAAAGATCGTCGGAGGTCAAGGCTTGGTGGCGACGCCCGCACTCCCTGGACCTCTCCCGGCGGGCGTTCTGGCCTGAAGTTCGAGGAGAATCCAGCCGATGCGACGAGAGCTCTCCAGGACGAGCAGCGGCTCTTCCTCCACCGAGTAGCGGTTTGTTGGAAACGCCCGGATCTGATCGACGGGGAGCGGCGCTGCCCGGGGACCGCGTGGGCGTTGCTCCACGTGGGGGTGCTAACCACGGGAGCGAAGATGCGTGCGCCTCTCGTGCACTCGTTGTGCGAGGCGGGGATTCATCCGTGTCCACCGCCTGGGAACCGACGTCCTGGCGCTCTTGCGGGCGGCGGATATGGATGTATTCTGGCCCCCAGGGGCCCGAATCTGTCCATATCCACCGCCTGCCGAGGTCCCCGAAAAACTGATCCTCCAGACGGTGGTCATCTATAAATTCCCGCCTCGGATGTTGGAGCCCCTGCGGCATCAATATCGGACACACGTAAAACTCGGGTTCGGGGGGCTCGGGTTGGCCCGACTGGGCTGTCAACGGAAGGGCGAGACCCAGCCTGAAATCTGGCGCGAGCTCCTGCTGCTAGCATCCCGCGTAAGTGGACCGTCAAAATTCAGAGACGGGCTCGGCAACAAAACGTCGGCAAACTCGGGTGGCGGCGAGCTCGAGTCGTGCGCTCCCCCGACGTGAAGACATTTCTTCAGCCCTCATTCATCGTCCCATCACTGAGGGACTACTATAGGGGGGGACTGGAATAGGGAGAATGCATGGACCTGGAATCGGCGATACATCGCCGATAGATCGGCGATAGACCCCCGATCTTGAATCCGCACCTGCCTGGGCAGGTTGGGGCTATCGGGCCTCTATCGGCAATCAATGGGCGATTGGGGGATAGACCCCCGATCGTGAATCCACACCTTCCTGGGCAGGTTGGGGCTATCGGGCCTATATCGGCAATCAATGGGCGATTGGGGGTCGATACATTCCCCCCTATGCCTATCTCCCCTATCATCGCCCCATCACGCAACGCCCGACCCGCGCGGCCGCTCCTTGCTCGGGGCCGCCAGTCGCCACGACGGGCTGGCCGCTGCTGTCCACCAGGTGGATGGTGCCGGGGCCGGCGGCCTTCGGTGCGCTGCGGCTGGCCGTCCTCCCTCAACCTCCTCCTCCTCCTCCTCCTCCTCCTCCTCCTCCTCCTCCACCTCCAACTCCTCCTCTCCTCCTCCTCCTCCTCCTCCTCACTCCTCCTCCTCCTCCTCCTCCTCCTCCTCCTCCTCCTCATCCTCCTCCTCCACCCCTCCACCTCCAGCTCCTCCTCGTCCAACTCCTCCTCCTCCTCCTCTCCTCCTCCTCCTCCTCCTCCCCTCCTCCTCTCTCCTCCTCCCGTCCCTCCCTCATCCCTCCCGCCCTCGCCTCCCTCCCCTCCCTTCCCGTCCCTCCCACCCTACCTCCCTCCCTCCCTCCTCCCTCCCCTCCCTACCCCTCCCCTCCCTCCCCTCCCCCCCTCCCTCCCTCCCGTCCCTCACCTCCTCCACCCATCCTCCCTCCCTCCCTCCCTCCCTCCCTCCCTCCATCCATCCATCCATCCATCCTCCTCCTCCTCCTCCTCAGCAGCAGCAGCAGCATCGGTATCGGCCTCGGCCTCAGCATAAGCATCATCATCAGCAGCAGCAGCAGCATCATCGTCAGCAGCATCAGCATCAGCATCAGCATCAACATCATCATCATCATCATCATCATCATCATCATCATCAGCAGCAGCAGCAGCATCAGCAGCATCAGCAGCAGCATAATCAGCATCATCAGCATCAGCATCATCGTCATCATCATCATCATCATCATCATCATCATCATCGTCCTCATCTCACATCATCATCATCAGCATCTCCATCATCGCAATCAGCATCATCTCATCATCATCATCATCATCATCATCATCATCATCATCAGCATCAGCAGCAGCAGCATCAGCAGGCACAACAGCAGCAGCAGCAGCATCATCATCATCCATCATCTCATAATAATCATCATCATCATCATCATCAGCATCATCATCATCATCATCCTCAGCAGAGCAGCAGCAGCAATCATCATCATCATCATCATCATAATCATCATCATCATCATCATCATCATCATCATCATCATCATCATCATCATCATCATCATCGCCATCATCAGCAGCAGCAGCATCACCATCATCATCATCACCACCAGCATCATCATCATCATCATCATCAGCAGCATAAGAATAAGCAGCATCATCTCCATCCTCATCGGCAGCAGCATCATCTCCATCATCATCACCACCACCACCATCATCAACATCATCATCTGCAGTATCAGCATCAGCAGCAGCAACAACAGCAGCATCAGCATCAGCATCAGCATAAGCATCAGCATCATCAGCATCATCAGCATCATCAGCAGCCGAATCATCAGCAGCATCATCCTCAGCATATCAGCATCAGCATCAGCACTGACAGCATCAGTGACACTATCATCATCAGCAGCAGCATCAGCACCATCATCAGCAGCGTCATCAGCATCATCATGATCATCAGCATCGTCATCATCATCATCATCATCATCATCGCAAACCGTATCGTCATCAATATTACCATCAGCATCATCATCATCATCAGCATCGTTGTCATCACCATCGGCATCGTCATCATCAGTGTCATCATCGTCATCATTGTCGTCATCATCATCATCATCATCATCATCAACATCATCATCAGCATCATCATCCGCATCCTCATCCTCCTCCGCATCATCATCCTCACTCGCATCGTCGTAGTCGCCATCGACATCGCCATTGTCATCGTCATTATCAGCATTATCCTCATCAGCACCAGCATCAGCATCAGCATCAGCATCGTCATTATTCTCATCATCACCATCATCAGCAGTATCAGCATCAGCATCATCATCAGCAGTAGCATCACCAACATCATAAACATCATCATCAGCATCAGCAGAATCATCATCAGTATCATCATCATCGTCGTCGGCAGCGTCGGCGTCGTCGGCGTCGTCGGTCGTCGTCGTCGTCATCGTCGTCGTTAGTGCCGTCGTCGTCAGCGTCGTCATTAGCGTCATGGTCCCTCCTAACTACTCCTTCATGCATTCGTTCCTGCTCCAACCGTCCCTTCTCCTCCCCATCCTCCTACTACTCATCCTTACTACAGTGCGGTTAGCAGCGAATTCCAGCGAGTCTCACCAGCCCTTTGGACCAAGGTGGTCTAACGATACCTTTCGTTCCTCAAAAACCCTCGTTCCCTCTGGGGAGGGGTACCATCCCCTCCCCTCCCTGAGGTTGTTTTGGTTCGCAGTCGGTCAGGGCGTCCAAGATGACCCACGATGGCTCCAAGAGGGCCCCCGTTGCTTTAAGATGGCCTCCGAAATGGCTCAAGATAATCGACGATGGTTCAAGAAGTTAGCTCCAGGCATACCTCCAAGATGTCAGACGAGGGCCACGAGACGATTACAAGTGCTCTCAGAGCCCCCATCAGGACCCCCGAAAGGGTACAAATGCTTAAAGCACCTACTGAAAATCAATGATGTGTGCCTTCTCGCCGTGTCGCTTCCGATGCGCTTTTTTGAGGCCTCAAGATGGCCCCAAGATAGCCCAAGAGAGACCCAAGGGGGGGGGCCCAAGAGGCCCCCCAGACGGCCCCAAGAGCCCCCAAGAGCGGCCCAAGAGCGCCCCGAAAGGGCCCCAAGAGGCAATGTTCACGGTCCCAGAGAGGCAAGGCGAATCGAGGACACCCCCCATCTCTTGATCGATGGCCTCAAAGATGGCCCCGAGAGGCCCTCCAGAGGTTCCAAGGGACCACCAAGAGGGCTCCAAGAGGGCCCGAAGAGGGCGACTCCCCAAAGAGCCCCAAGAGGACCCCAAGATCCCTCAAAGAGTCCAAAGAGGGCTCCAAGAAGCGATTTGAGGGCTCTGTCCATGTCCTCGTTGCCCTCCTCCTCCTCCTCCTCCTCCTCCTCCTCCTCCTCCTCCTCCTCCGCATCCTCCTCTTGCTCCTCCTCCTCCTCCTCCTCCTCCTCCTCCTCCTCCTCCTCCTCCTCCTCCTCATCCTCATCCTCATCCTCATCCTCCTCCTCCTCCTCCTCGTCCTCCTCCTCCTCCTCCTCCTCCTCCTCCTCCTCCTCATTCCCTCGCTTCCACGCCAGCCCCAGGGATGGCCCGAGGAGGCCCTCCAAGGCCACCCCCTTGCTCCCAGGGATCTCTCTGTTCACCCTGGCTGATCGCTTTGTCTCACTATATGTGCCTCGTCGTCCCTTTTTCCCATCAGCTCTCATGGGCAAGGCTTCCGAAGGGGCTGGTGGGGATATGCGAAGCGTGAAGACTCCTCCCCCTCCTCCGTCTTCTCCTCCCTCCCGACTCCTCCTCATTCCTCCTGATTCTTCATTCCACGTTCCTCCTCCCTTCCCTTCTACCCTCATCTTCTTCCTCTTCTTCCCCCTCCTCATCATCCTCCTTATGCTCATCCTCATCCTCATCCTCATCCGCATCCTCATGCATTCCCATTCCTTCCGCCTTCCTCCCACCCCAAGCTCCTCCTCCACCTCCTCCTTCTCCTCTTCCTCCTCCTCCGCCTCCTCCTCCTCATCATCATCATTGTCCTCACTCCTCCATCTCTCTCTCTCTCTGACATGGCGAAAGATCAGAAGTATATCGTGCGTGAGGCATGTGTTGCTACCCCGTGACCTCGATAAGCGTCTCTAAGAGATGGTGCGTCCTGAAAAGGCCAGTGTCTTATTTCCTTGGTTGGGACGTTGGGACAGTATATGTGACACGGCATCTTGGCATCGCATGCGGTGGGTTCCCAGTGCACGAGTTCCAGCGGGCACAGGAGGTCGCGTGCAGCGTCGAGGTCTTCTCAACGATCAAGTCTTCTGATTATGTCTATCAACCCTCAGATCCGGGCCTCGCCAAGAAACTCGCCTCGGACGGTTTTCCTACGGTCTCGGCCTCAGGAGGCCACCTCCTGGTCCTGGGGCCGTCAAGATTCGAATTGGGATCAGAAAGGCAATTTCTGGGGGCCCACAAAATTCGAAAAGGGATCAAAATGAATCGTAAAAATTCGAATCGGGATCAAAATTCGAATCGGGTCGAGGTCCCAGAGGGCCCACCTCCCGAAAGAGCTCGCGCCGTCGGACAAGGGGAAATGAAGGCGCACCCTGGAGCCGCAGGTCTGGCTAGGCGCCTTCGGAGCTGTCTTGTGCCAGAGATGGCCGAGACGCTCTTTGGCGGCGCGCACAAGGGGGGAGGGGGAGGGGGGAAGGCTTCTTAGAAGGAGGCTGCTTCTCAGAAGGCGCCGGCCCTACATCTGTAGACAAGGCCAACGCCTTCCAAGAAGCAGGGGTGCTTCTAAGAAGCCTTCCCCCCTCTCCCTACCCCCGTCTGCGCGTGGCCGAGTCTTGTGCCAGAGATGGCCGAGGCACTCTCGTGCCGGTTGTTCTGTCCCCCCTCCCACTGCGCCCGCCACCGCCTGCCCCTGCATGTCCAGGACCCGTAGCCACAGGAGGGGGCCGAGCAGTCTGGCCGGGAGGCGAGGAAAACCGAGCACGCGGCCGCCCCACGAAAACAAACGTGCCCTTGCGCGAGATAGCATGGCGACCTTCCGCCGCAGCGTACGCGGGCCGCCAGCGCGACACGCCACTCTGGAAACGAGGGGGCTGACGCGCGACCCTACGCAGGCAGCTTGCGCGCCAGTGTCTGTTGAGTCGAACCCGCTTCCTGCGTCGCTTACGTCTTTCCTCCGAATTCGGCGCCCGATGACACCGCATGTGCTGTGCGCTTTCGGGCTCAACACCGTGGGGGGACCGCCCCCCGCGGCCGGGGCCTCGGGAACGGTCAGGGCCCCCAGGTGCGACACTGTCGGCACCTCTCAGGCTGTCTCCTTCGCCCACGCCCCCGACTGGAGGGGACAGAACGGGGACCATGACCAAGACTCAACGCGGAAACGTCGCGTCGATCTTGGTCACCGTCGATCCTGGTCGGCGTCAATTCGTGACCCATCCCCGCGAATGGGCGACGGCCGCCATGGACCATGACCAAGATCGGCACCAACAGAATCCCGCGACATCTTCTCTCGATCGGCGGAGACGATTCCACTCCTCGGAGCTGCCGCCTGTTCGTTGCTGGCCCTCGGGTGTCGGCGCGGGGGGGGCAGCCAGGGGGCCCCGAGCAGCCGTCGCGATTGACTGCCCTAGGCAGACCACGGGCTGGCCCAAGAGGCCCGATCGGCCCACCCGCCAACCCGCCACCCCTAGCCTGGGTAACACCACTCGGGGCGGAGGAGGAGGAGGACCAGTGCGTACCCAAGACTCACCAACGATGTTGAAACACATCCTCCCTCCAGAATCCCTTTTTCACAAGCCCCTAGAAGGGATCATTTCCACGGAAGGACTTCGCCCCGTTGGGGGACAGCCTTGTGAACATCTTGATGCGCGCCAAAACATAGTTCTCGGGACTTCAAACGCCACGAGTGAACTCGACTGTTGCGTCTTGGCGATCCTCAATCGTGCCTGAACACCCTTCCTGGGACTTCAACACCGCGAATCAACATAAATGTTGCGCCCTGACAATCCTGAATCGTTCGAAAGCACCCTATCAGATACGTTAACCATGAGAACCAATAAAATTCTTGCAAATGGTGAAAACGAGTATGCGCGGCGCTAAGGCGAGAGTCACAGTTGGGAAACGAGCCGCCCTCAACACACGAAACTCTTGCAATTGTTACGAACGCGCGCGGAGCTAAAGCGAGAACCACATGTTGAAAACGATCCGCCCTCAATCCATGAATCTCTCGCAAATGTTTACAGCCAATGCGCGCGGCGCTGAAGCGAGAACCACAGTTTGAAAACGACCCGCCCTCAATCCTCGAAACTCGCGCAATGCTTTGGCACGAGTGCGCGCGGCACTAAGGCGAAAGCCACGGTTTGAAAACCGACCGCCCTCAATCCGTGAAACTCCTGCGTTTATCGATCTGTATACAGATAACTCAACACGTGTTAATTTTGTATATGTATAGAGAGAGATACGTATAGCAAAGGCGAAAGACACAGTTTGAAAAGGACCCGCCCTCATTCCGTGAAACTCTTGCACGTGATCAAAACGAATGCGCGCGGCGCTCAGGCGAGAGGCATAGTTTGAAAAAAACAAGTCACCCTCAGTATGTGGAACTCCTGCGATAGTTTAAAGCGAATATGCGCAGCGCTAAGGCAAGAACCACATGTTGAAAATGGCCCGTCTTCAATCCGCGAAACCCGTGCAATTGTTTAAAACGAATGGTCACTGCACCGACCTTGCAGACGTACTGCAGATGGTTTTTGTTGCGTGGAACTGTGTCAATGCAAAACCTCGAAGCGGCGAGCGGAAAACGAAGTGAATGTCACGTGGATGTTTTGTAGTCTTCCTTCCTGGCCAACAAAAGCCCGCACGAAATTCACTTCGAAACCTGAAACCAAATCCCACCAGCCCTCTGGGCGTCGGTGGTCTAGAGAGTTTCCTCTTCCAACCCCCTTCTTCCCCTTCGGGGAGGGGTTTACCCCTCCCCCTACCGCCTCCCCTGGACCTGGACGAGGGGTTCCGCGGGTCGTTGGGGCGTCCAAGATGGCCCAAGACGGCTCCAAGAGCGAAAAGGCGGGAAAGCAAAAAAAACGAGATTTCCCTAGGTTTTGGAAGGATGTTGGCCTCTTTGTGGGCCCAAGAGGCGATTCGAGGCACTCTAGAGGGGCAACGCTAATTCCCACCCCCCCTTCTTTGATAGATCTCCTCCAACATGGCCCCAAGAGCGCCCCGAAGGCTCCCTAGAGCGCCCCAAGAGCGCCCCAAGAGCGCCCCAAGAGGCCCCAAGAGGCGCCCAAGAGGCCTCCAAGAGGCCCCCAAGAGACCCACAAGAGGCCCCAAGAGGCTCCCCCCGATACAAAGAGGCCCCCAGGACCGGCAAGAGGCCCCAAAGACGGCCCAAGAGGCCCCCATTGTCTCCTCCTCCTCTCCTCCTCTCCTCTCCTCCTCCTCCTCCTCCTCCTCCTCCTCCCCGTCCTCCTCCTCCTCCTCCCCTCCTCCTCCTCATCCTCCTCCTCCGCCTCCTCCCCCTCCTCCTCCTCCTCCTTCCCTCCCCTCCTCCTCCTCCTCCTCCTCCCCTCCTCCCTCCTCCTCCCCCTCTGCTCCCTCCTCCTCCTCCCCCCTCTCCTCCTCCTCCTCCTCCTCCTCCTCCTCCTCCTCCTCCTCCTCCTCCTCCTCCTCCTCCTCCGTCTGCTTCTCCTCCTTCTCGTCCTCCACGTCCTCGCCCTCCTCCATCTCCTCCTCCTCATCTTCCTCCTCCTCCTCCTTCCCCTCCTCCTCCTGCTCCTCCTCCTGCTCCTCCTCTTCCTCCTCCTACTCCGAAGACGACGACTCCTCCTACATCCTCCGTCTCTTGGGGTATATGGCGGCTTACCCCGCCCTTTGTTCTTCTGCATGCTCCCCCGCTTCCCTCATCACCTCCACTCCCCTGGGACTCGTTTCTGGACGGGCTGGTGGGGATACGCGAAGCGTTTAGAATTCTCCAGGAGAATATGAGTCCATCTCATTGTTCTCCGAACGAACTCCGCTCTGCGATGTTGGCGCCATGAGAATGAGCGCGGCGCTAAGGCGACAGCCACATTTTGAAAACCACCCGCCGTCAATCCACGAAACTCTTGCGAATGGTTAAAACGAGTGTGCGCGGCGCTACGGCGAGAGCCACATTTTGAAACCACCCGCCCTCCATCTGTGAATCCGTTGTCAACGTTTGAGCATCAGGGTCATAAACGGTGGTAAGTCTCAGGCAAAACGCCTGGCTCACCATTTCGACCAGCCTCGGGGTGCGACAGGGAGGAGTTACCTGTAAAGAAAAGGAATGGAGGCGGAGGAAGAGGAGGCGGAGAAGGAGGAGGGGGAAGAGAAGAAGGAGGAGGAGGTGCAGAAGCAGGAAGAGGATTAGGACGAGGATGCAGATGCGGAGGAGGAGGGGGAGGAGGAGAAGAGGGAAAGGAGAGGAGGAGGAGGAGGAGGACGAGGACGAGGACGATCAGGAAGGCATCGACGCTGTCGTCACTCTTTGGGCCCCCTGGTGTCGACTCAAGGGACGGCCAGGGGGGGCCCGAGCCGCCGTCGAACCCGGTCGACCTAGCTGGGCCCATGAGCGACGCACATGTCCGTATCCGCGCCCTTGCGGTCTGCATTCCGGGGCGCGATCGCGCGGAGACGCGGTCGCACGGATATGTTCCGCGCGGGGCATCCGCGAAGAAACGCCCCGTATCCGCAAGGTCGCGGCCCAGGGGCCCAGCCCGCGAGGCCGCGGATACGGATATGTCTTTCGCCCGTGGTGGGCGTCCTGGAGAGGAGGGGCACCGGGGGGGAGAAGGGGCACAAAGGGGACCGACAAGATACCCGTACTGCTGCTCCCTGGACATCTCCCTGGGTGAATTTTCTGACCGTGATTCCAAGGCGAATCCAGCCGTGAGACGAGGACCGCCAGGAGGCCAAACAAGGCGCGAACGAGAAACCAAAGACCGCGTGGATCGCTCAACCTTGAAGGAAAGCGGCGCTCCGACAGCGCGGATCAGTCGATGCCAGCCGATTCCGGGGTCAACACCTGCCACGTCCATGCCCGCATGCCCGTTTTTTTTTCCTCGTCTGAGGGCGGCCCAGACCCCTGACATCGTGACTTTGTTCGCAATGTGGACCCCCGGAGGTCTCGACCCTTTCCCCCGTGCGGTTTCCTCATCCTGAGGTGCTTCTTGACGGTCCCAGGGCCCAGCGAGGGCCCCCGGAGGCCGAGGAATGCAACCCAAAAACTCTCGTCGTGATGCGCTCACGACGCGAGGGGGTGTGCTGGGGAGGGGGCAGCAGCCCGGGCCTGCGTCCCCTCGAAGGCGCCGCCCTCGAAGGCGCCGCCGGTGTGGAACGTGCGCATGGTCAGCTGGGTGCCCGGCTCGCCTGGCGGCGGCGGGGCGGGCGGAGAGCCAGCGGCGGCCCTGGGCGGCGGCGGGCTGGCGCCCGGGATCCCGACACCTGGCGACCTGGCCAGGCAGGGACGGCCAGCACTCCGCGCACAGAGGGGAGGACTCCTGCTCCTCGACGTCCGTCGGGCCCTCCGCTGGGAGGTCGGGAGCACGGGAGCCTCCCCTCGCCGGGGAGCCCAGAGAGGACGCGCGCGCCCAGCCACGCGCGTTGCCCCGGGGCGCGGGGCTCCGCGGCCCTGGGACGCACGCCCGCCTGCAGGACGCGAGCAGGCATCGGACGCCGGCCCTTCCCCGAGCAAGGGGCCCACCTCGGACCCCCCAGGGCCCCGGGCATCCAGAGGCCAGAGCTCCCAACTTCGCGCTTCGCGCGAAGCGCGAAGTGCGAGGTGCGAACACCTTCGCGCTCTCGCGCCGCCTCCCAGGTGAGAAAAGGAAGATGAGGAGGAATCGAATCGGAGCCGAACCGCGAAGCGCGAAGCGCGAAAAACTTCGCGGCCTCGAGGGCACCCTTGCAGAGGTCTCCGCAGGTTCAGACACAGGAGGTCCCCCAGCAGAGGTCCCAGGAGCCTGCAGGCCCAAGAGGTGCAGAAGCGTCAGGGAACACTGGCCCCGTGTCCCTTCCTCAGCCTCCTGCTCGCCCTTTGAACGATCCAGCCTGGTGACTACAGTTGATAGTGCCCTTTAAAGGGCACCCGAGGCAAGAGACACACCTGTCTCCGTCTTGGTCCCGGTGTACAATGACTGTCCTCAGAGTCCAGATGAGAAGGGGAGCCCATTTTGCTAGATTCAGGTGCTTGTGCAGGCCCAGCGAGCCTAGACTAACCAAACATCATCCTCGTCATCGTCATCACCATCATCAGCATTATCAGCAGCAGCATCATCAGCAGCAGCATCAGCATCAGCATCAGCATCAGCATCAGCATCTGCATCATCATCATCATCATCATCATCATCATCATCATCATCATCATCATCATCATCAGCATCAGCAGCAGCAGCAGCAGCAGCAGCAGGCAGCAGCAGCAGCAGCATTAGCGCCAGCAGCAGCATCAGCATCATCACCACCACCACCATGATCATCATCATCATCCTCATCATCATCATCATAATCAGCAGCATCAGCATCAGCATCATCAGCATCATCATCATCACCATCATCATCATCATCATCATCTGCACCATCATCATCAGCATCATCACAGCAGCAACAACAACAGCGCCAACAACAGCATCATCAACAGCATCGCCATCATAGTCAGCTGAACTAACCACCCATCATCGGTATCGCCATCCTCACCACCATCACCCATAATCATCTCGTCAATCAGCATCACCATAATAACCGTTATCAATAAAAAATATCCCGGCAAAGCAACCTAACAGCGATGTGTAGGAGCATATCTGGAAGCATTCCCCTTACGATTCAGATGAGAATCCAGTTGTAGAATTCTGCTGTTCTCGCAGTCGTAGTCGCATTCGCGATGACAGTCGCAGTGGCAACGGCAGTCACAGTCACAGCCTCAGCCTCAGCCTGCCTCAGCCTCAGCCTCAGCCTGCCTCAGCCTCAGCCTGCCTCAGCCTCAGCCTCAGCCTGCTTCAGCCTCAGCCTCAGTCTGCCTTCAGCCTCGGCCTCAGCCTCAGCCTGCCTCAGCCTCAGCCTGCATCAGCCTCAGCCTCAGCCTCAGCCTGCCTCAGCATCAGCCTGCCTCAGCCTCAGCCTCAGCCTGCCTCAGCCTCAGCCTCAGCCTGCTTCAGCCTCAGCCTCAGTCTGCCTTCAGCCTCGGCCTCAGCCTCAGCCTGCCTCATCCTCAGCCTGCCTCAGCCTCAGCATCAGCCTGCCTCAGCATTCAAAATGTGGCCCGGGAATGGAGTTCTGGGAACTCGAAGAACACGAAGTGGCCTACAGTTGGCTCCGGGCATTCAAAATCATGCCCGGAATGGAGTTCTGGGAACTCGAAGACCACGAAGTGGCCTACAGTTGGCTCCGGGCATCCAAAATGTGGCCCGGGAATGGAGTTCTGGGAACTCGAAGACCACGAAGTGGCCTACAGTTGGCTCCGGGCATCCAAAATGTGGCCCGGGAATGGAGTTCTGGGAACTCGAAGACCACGAAGTGGCCTACAGTTGGCTCCGGGCATTCAAAATGTGGCCCGGGAATGGAGTTCTGGGAGCGCCAAGAGCGGTTTTGCGAGGATGTCCCAAGCGATTTCGGCTTCGGCGGCAGCCGCCCCGGGTCCCGCCCAGACCCCCTGAGGAGTCATGATGCTCTCTTTTGACACCACTAGAAACCTATCAGTCTTCGCTGTTAGGTAACAAGATCGTCACCATCAGCATCATCATCATCATCAGCAGCAGCATCACCACCATCACCATCATCATCATCAAATTATTATGTATCTTCATCAGCAGCAGCATCATCAGCAGTGTCATCAGCACTAGCAGCATCATCATCGTCGTCATCATCATCAGCAGCAGCATCATCATAATCATATTCATCGTCGTCGCCATCGTCGCCGTCGTCATGGTCAGCAGCATCATCATCATCAGCATCATCATCAGCATCACCACCACCATCCTCATCATCGTCGTGACCAGCAGCATAATAAACGTCATCGTTGTCCTTGCATCATTCCCCTGATCATTCTAATCGTCCTAGTATCCCTCTTACTACTCATGCTTCTACAGCTACTGCCACACTGATTCCTACCTCTACCATCACAACCACCACACCTACTACGACTACGAATTAGACCAGTAAGAACCAGATCAAAACCATAATCATAATCATGATCACGACATCCATATCATGGATTAAACATAATAATAGTGATAATGATAATCCGACGACGCCTACTACTGTTGCTGTTGGGCCTGCTACTGATCCGACGACGCCTACTACTCCTGCCACGCGCCCACTGGCCCTAGCGAGCGGCCGGCTGGGGACGAGTGCGATGGGCTCGCCCATGCTCTGCGCGGCGATGACGCCGACCGGGGTGCCCAGGGCGACCAGCGTCCCCGGCTTGGACCTCGGCTCCGGGACGCAGAGAGACACACTGGTACTGTGCGCCCCCCTTGGATCGGGTGCTGCTGGGAGTGCCACTGGCCCAAGATGCCCCCAGCTTCTCGCTCCCTTTGGGGGACCCCCTGGGGGCCCTCTGGGCCTCCTTGGGGGTGCTCTGGAGGCCGCCGGGGCCACCCCGAGCATCCTGGGGAGCACCTTGGGCCTGGAGGGCACTTCCGGCAGCACCCGGCGGGAGGCGCCCGCCCGCACCCGAGCACACGTGGCACAGACGCCCACCCCGCGGCTGGGCCGCTGCCCGGGCGGCCTGGCCCGCGGGCGCCCGCCACCGAGCACCCTGCGCTCGAGGAGCCGAAGGAGAACGCGCGCCGCCCCACGGGGGAGCCGACGCACACGCGGCACCTGCGGAGAGAAGCGCCGAGGGGCCGAGAGCACCTGCAGGACAGGGAGGTCCGAGAGCGTTGGGCCGGGCGAAAGGGGGGGGGGATAGCAGAGGGGGCTCGAGAGTCGGCTCACGGAGCTGACTTTCCCGGCGCCTCCCGGCGCCAGGAGGCGCCCATGTATCGAGGAATGGGCCCGGCGGCGGGGCCGAAACCAGCTGCATGCAGCAGATTTCGTTCGGCCCGAGAGTAGGGAAAAGGTGGCGTCCACGCAAGCCTGCGCGAAGATACAGTCGGACACAGGCCGGAAGAGCATCATTCGAGAACATAAGACCCTCCGTCGGCCAAAGCACACAGAGCATTCGAGGGCACCCTCCCCGCAGGAGGCACAAGAACATCCAACAAACACGAAAAACACGAAGGCACCCTCCCCGAACCGACCTCGATCTTATACCTTGGTCCGACTGTAGGGAGAATTGCGTCCGCGTGGGCCAGCGCGAAAATAAAGAAAGGGAGCCCAAACCTCAACCGAAAGAAAACAAGAAAACAAAGTCCTGATGATTGCCACAGGAAGCCCCCAGTCGGCCCGGCGACGACGTCTGCTAAGGAAGAAGCAAGCCGCGACGACGACGCAGGGGCTGGCCCAGAACATGAAAGATACATGCATCGGACAATCCCTGGGAGAGCCTCCGCCCGGACCGACAAGCAAAGCGCAAAGGGCTGCCCGAGAGCCAATGAAACAGAAGCGCTGGCATGGGCCACTGGGCCAAAGGAGGAAACAAACGCGGATGGGAGCACGAGGGTGTGCGCGAGGCCCTGGCAGGCGCGCGCGGGGCCCTGAAAAATAAAACATAGACGGGTGGTTTCTCAGAGGGCTCGCACTACCCTTTCTCAAGCTTGGTGCGGCCCGGCGAAAAAAAAGACCGCCGGATGCCGGCCCGCAGATGTGCGTTTCCAGCTCCCGTGAAAATAAATGCGTGAGATGATCGGAGATCCCACACCGCCAACGTCTGCGAAACATCCATAACGTCGGGGGTTGCGAAAGGTGCCCCTGGCCCAAGGTGCCCCCAGCTTCCCGCTCCCTTTGGGAGCCCCTGGGGCCCCCTGGGCCTCGTGAGGGGTGCTCTGAAAGCAGCATGGGCTCCCTCGAGAATCCTGGGGGTGCACCTTGGGCCTGGAGGGCACTTCCAGCAGCACCCGACAGCGGGACCCCGAGATCCGACGCGGCCGTGAAAAGTGCAACGCCGTGAAGTCACGACTGGAGCCCCAGACCCTACCCTGCTGCGGCATATGCCTCAGGCCGGATCGATCCGAAGAGCCCAGGGGCCCGCGGCTGCGCTAAAACGCCGCCGAGTGTGAAAAAATCGCCAGGCCCAGGTCGTGAGCGCTTTCTTATTCGACGTTTCGGCATTGGGCGGAAGGACGGGGGAGGGGGATTTGGGCTCCAGGCCTCTGCTGAATGCGGCTGTTTGCAGCAAAGCGTCCTGTGAAAGAAACTCCACCTGCTTGAAGCAAGCGCCAGAAACAACCAAAATCCACTCCATGGGGGGGGGAGGGGGTGCGAGGGCCCGCGCCGACTGGCAAAACAATCCATAAAAAACAATCATAAGGCCCAGATCTCAGGGGAGGTGGTTCGCCTGTTCGGTCTCTTGCGGCCACTTCTGGGCCCCTGGGGCGGTCAAAGGTCACCGGCCACGCGTCATCTTGAGTGCTGCTGCAGGACCACTCGGCCAGAGCGTCAACTCGTGGATTGAACCATGATGAAACCAAACTTGTTCGGCCACAGCTTTCAACAGCAGGCGTCCAGATGCTTGCCACGAGGTGTTCAGGTGCCCCGTGATAGTTCAGACACGTCTCGTGCTGCTGGCGATGCGATGCGATAAAAAAACTAGCCCTTGGCGAGCATAACGGGGTGGCGCGAAGGGGGGCGGCCTTCTCAGAAGGCGGGCGGCTTCTTGGAAGGCAGGGGCCGTCTTAGAAGCCCTCCCGGCTTCCAAGAAGGCGTCTTGGAAGCCTCAGGAGGAATATTCAAGAGCCATAAAAAATAGTTCGGGGACGATTTGTCGTGCTCTTTAACTACTTTATATTATTCTTGAATGTGTTCCAGTTGTCTTCCAAAATCTGCCTGCAGAAAAACCTGCCCGACCTAATCCTAGGCCCCTGCCCTCTAAGAACCCCCCGCGCCTTTTCAGAAGCCAACAACCCTCTCGCTATCCTCGGGGGTCTCAAAAACCGTGTGGTGAGAGACCGTGCGGTGACCTCAAAATTACGAAGGACTCACCCGCACGGCAGGAGAACCCAGAATCGAATCGAGAAGTCGGATCGGCAATCGAAATAAATCGGATCGGGGGAAATCGGCAGCCGAGTCGGGAAAGGTCGAATCGGCGGACACCGGCAGGCTACTAGGCCTCCATTGAGAAATCGGAGCCCCAATCGGAATCCGAAGTCGAATCGAATCGGAATCAGAAATGATCGAAATCGAACCGAATCGGAGGCATCGAAACGAGCGCCGCACGGTCCGTCACCGCACGGCTCTGGGCCCCCAGAGGCCCCAGTCACCCGAGACGTCCCCGGAGAACGACCCGAGTCCCAGAACCGTCCATTGTCCCCGATTCCCCAGTGACTCAACCTGCGGCGTGGTCACCACGCCGTTTGGACGAACAGTAGAGAATAGTCAACAGTAGAGAATAGTAGAGAATAGTCAAAAAATGCTCCCAAATGGTCAAAAGTAGTCCAAAAAGCGTCCCCATTCTTTTGTATTTACTATTTCTGAATATCCCTCCTGTAGATGATCACACCCGACTTAACTCCTGTGCGCGACGCCACGGCCCCAAGCGAGGGGTCGAGGAGGTCCTGGGGCCCCGTGCGGAGCAGGTCGCGCCCGAGGCCTGGGGAGCCGGCGGGGCACCGCGGGGCCCAGGGGGCGCGGCAGGGCACGCCGAGCAGTCGGCAGCCTGCGGCTCTTCCCCCGCCCCGCCCCGCTCGTCCGCCTCGTCCTCGCCTTCCCCCTCCTCCCTCCATCCTCCTCCCTCCCCCCCTCCCTTCCCCCTCCCCCCCCCCTGCACGTCTCCCTCCAATCGCCTCCCCTCGCCTTCCCTCGTCCCTCCTCCCTGTCCTTCTCCCCCCCCCTCCGCTCTTCTCCCTGCCGGACGACGACGACGACGACGACGACGACGACGACAACAGGAGTCGAGCAGCTGTACAGCGCCACCTCCCTCCTCCTCTTGACCCCATCCTGCTCTGATTGCTCCCCCGCTCCTCCTTCCTAGGAGGGAGAAGGGCG
Organism: Prorocentrum cordatum; assembly: GCA_963575745.1. Classification (NCBI taxonomy): domain Eukaryota; class Dinophyceae; order Prorocentrales; family Prorocentraceae; genus Prorocentrum; species Prorocentrum cordatum. The sequence continues at coordinate 17,283 of CAUYUJ010003915.1, forward strand.
AGGGACGAGGTGGATAGACATTCGAACGACAACGAGGATGATTATGACGATGATAATATGATGTTGACAACGATGACGATGACGACGCTGACGACGACGACAACGACGAGTTTGATGATGATGATGATGATGATGATGATGATGATGATGGTGATGGTGGTAATGATGATGATGATGATGATGATGATGATGATGATGATGATGATTATGATTATGATGATGATGATGATGATGATGATGATGATGATGATGATGATGATGATGGTGGTGGTGGTAATGGTAATGGTAATGCTGATGATGGTGGTGATGGTGACGGTGATGGTGATGCTGATGATGACGACGGTGGTGATGCTGATGATGATGATGATGATGATGGTGGTGGTGGTAATGGTAATGGTAATGCTGATGATGGTGGTGATGGTGACGGTGATGGTGATGCTGATGATGACGACGGTGGTGATGCTGATGATGATGATGACGATGGTGGTGATGCTGATGGTCGTGATGATGATGACGATGACGACGACGACGACGACGTCGACAACGACGTCGACGACGATGATGCTGATGATGATGCTGATGATGATGACGACGACGGTGACGATGGCGATAACGTCGACGACGACGACGATGAAGATGACGATGACGATGACGTCGACGACGACAACGATGATGCGTATGATGATAATGGTGATGATGACGATGATGATGACGGCAACGACATCGACAACGACGACGATGACGAGAATGATGATAATGTTCCTTCTAATGCTGAAGCTAGTGACATTGAGGGATATCGATGGCGATGACGGTGGCGATTGTAATGCCGATGACGATGACGATGACTACCACGACGACGGCGACAACGATCACGATCACGATAGACAACCACGATGACAATCACGATGACAGTGACGATGACGATGATGGTGATAATGATGATGATCGTGATGACGATAATGACAAGAAGGATGAGAATGCTGATGGATGATGGTGATGTTCATGATCTTGGTGGTGATGATGCTGATAATGACGGTGACGATGACGATGACGATGATGATGATGATGATGACGCTGATGCTGATCCTCACGCTGATGATGACGAGGATCAAGATGGTGATGATGATGATGAGGATAAGAAGGAGGGGGGGAGGATCATGATGACGACGAAGACGGTCACGATGGCGATGACGATTACGATGATGGTGATGATGACGACAACGATGACGATGATGATGATGCTGATGCTGATGCTGATAAATAAGCTGATTCCCATGAAGCTAATGATGCTGATGATGCTGCTGCTGACGACGACAACGCCGACGACGACAACGATCATGGGAATGATGATGATGATGATGATGATGCTGCTGAGGATGATGATGGTCTTAGTGATGTTGGTGATGATGCTGATGATGGTGGTGATGATGTTGATGCTGAGTCTGACGCTGATGATAATGATATTGCTGCCGATGGGGATGACGATGAGGATGAGGATGATGACGATAATGATGATGATGTTGATGATGATGACGACGACGACGACGATGAGGACGCTGATGCTGATGCTAACGCAGATGCTGATGCTGAGGATGATGACGACACCGCTGACGATGGTGATTGCGATAGAAATATAGATGACGATGACGGCGACGACGATCACGATCACGGTCACGACCACGATCACGTCCACGATCACGATGACGATAATGATGAAAGTGGTGAAGGTGATAATGATGATGATGATGATGACAATGAGGATGACGATAATGGTGGTGATGATGATGCTGATGATGATGATGATGATAGGAAGGCAGGGTCCACCAGAATAAATTTGATGTTGATTGCGATGATGATGCTGATGGTGGTGATGATGATGATAAGAATGTTGATGATGGTGATGGTACTGATGATGATGGAGGTGATGATGATTGTAATGATGATGGTCATCATGATGATTATGGTGATGTTGATGATTGTGATAAAGAAACAATGGTAATGAACCTAAGATTAAAGATGAAAGCAACTATAAACAGGAGAAGTAACGATACTAATGATGATTATAATGATCATGCTGATGATGGTAATGGTGATTGTGATGGTGATGATGATGATGATGATGCTTATGATCATGATGACGATGATGGTGGGAATGATGATGATGATGATGATGATGGAGGTGATGCTGGTGAGGATGATGAGCGGAAGAAGGGATCCAAAATACTGAAGTTACTGTTGATAACGATGATGATGGTGATGTTGCTGATAGTAATGATACTGATGATGGTGGTGATGATGCCGTTGATGCTGTTGATGATGATGATCATGATGCTGATGTCGATGTTGATATTGATGATGGCGACAATGATAACAATGGTGCTGAAAGTATGACGAAAGAGAAATAAACATACTAATAATAATGATAATCATGGTAATGAGAGTGGTGATGCTGATAATGGTGATGGTGATTATTGTGATTGTGATGATCATGATAACGATGATGATGGCGATGAGGATGATGATGATGGTGATCTCGTTGATGGCGATGATGATAATGATGACGACGACGACGATGATGATGATGATGTTGATGATGATGCTGACAGTGATGCTGATGACAACGACGACGACGACGACGACGACGACGACGACGACGACGACGACGACGACGATAACGACGACGATAACGACGACGAGTCCCGAGGCCGCGGCATATCCTCTCCGTAGCAGCGAGCGCAGATACCGTCGGGGGCCTCGCAGGTGAGCGTGGAGCGCACCTAAGCTAAGCAGGAATGCGCCAGGGGGAAGCCGGGGATGCCGGGAGAGGGGGTGAGGAGGAGAAGGAAGAGGAGGAGGAGGCGGAAGTTCAGGATCCACGGAGGCGTGTCCGAGCTACGCGCACGACCCACGATGCGGCAGAGCAGGCGAGAGGCCTGCAGCTCGGGATTGCAAGCAGAGATCGTCAAAACCAGGCCTGGCATCAAGCTCACGATCACGACCTGAACGGGCCTCGGGATGCAGAACCCATGTCGCGATACACAGCTTCGACTCCAGAGAACCAGATGGAGCGGACGAGGAAGAGGCGGAGGAGCACTGGGGGGAGGCGGAGGAGCAGGAGGCAGGGGAGGATACAGAGCTGTTGTTTGCTCCGCCAAGGGTCATCGATCTCATCTCAGAGGGAGGACGAGGAGGAGGAGGAGGAGGAGGAGGAGGAGGAGGAGGAGTGGGAGGAGGAGGAGGAGGGAGGGAGGGAGGGAGGGAGGGGAGGGGAGGGAGGGAGGAGGGAGAGGAGGAGGAGGAGGAGGAGGAGGAGGAGGAGGAGGAGAGGAGGAGGGAGGAGGAGGAGGAGGAGGAGGAGGGAGGAGGAGGAGGAGGAGGAGGCGGAGGAGGAGGAGGAGGAGGGAGGAGGGAGGAGGAGGAGGAGGAGGAGGAGGAGGGGAGGAGGAGGAGGAGGAGAGGAGGAGGAGGAGGAGGAGGAGGAGGAGGAGGAGGAGGGAGGAGGGAGGAGGAGGGAGAGGAGGAGGAGGAGGAGGAGGACGGAGGAGGGAGGGAGGGAGGGAGGGAGGAGGGAGGAGGAGGGAGGAGGGGGACGGGTCGCCTAAGCCCTTCGGATGCGCCTCAGGGGTTTTGCTGCGCTGCCCGCAAGGCCTGGGCGAGGCGCACGCAGGGCCCCCAGGCACATAGAAAGCACGATCTGGTGGCTTCGCGGAGGCTTCGCGCTGCCCTTTTGCAAGCTTGGTTCGACCAGGGGATCGACTACAGAATTGGCTTACCCCGAAATCGACTTGCTCTTCGAATGCATGAGGAAATTGTGAACTGTTCGTAGATCTACGATTGCTCATTCTACGTCAGACTCGACGAGAAGGTCAATCCTGGGGTAGATCACTTCTGTAGTCGATCCCCTATTCGAATTGCGGGCGCCCCGCCCACGGCCCAAGATGGGATGCCCACGGCCCAAGACCTCCGGAGGCCCAGAACATGGGAACACAACTGGGCTCGGCCCGCAGATGTGCGTTTCCAGCTCCCGCGTGAATACAGTCGGATTCGACTGGACAGGACACGCGAGAGGGTACAAGACCCTTCCGAGGGCCACATTGCCGCAGGAATGCAGGAAGCATGGGTCGCGAGGCACATGACACAAGACCCTGGATTTGGCAGGGTCGACCTACTAATCTGGGCCGACTGTAGACGTGAGTGATTGGTCGGAGATCCCACACCGCCCACGTCTGCGGAACATCCAGGGCGTCGGGGCTTGCTGAGGGCGCCCCTGGCCCAGGGGGCCCCCAGCTTCTCGCTCCACTTTGGAGCCCCTGGGGCCCCCGGGGCCTCCTGCGGGGTGCTCTGGAGGCCGTCGGGGCCTCATTGGAGATCCCGGGGGCAACTTCGGAGCCCCAATGGGGCCTCCTGGGCCTCCTGCGGGATGCTCCGGAGGCCGCTGGGGCCTCCCTTCGTGGGGGCACCCTGGCCCAGGGTTAAGTCGGTCGTGCCCACTTACTGGGCAAAAATTGAAAATTAGTCAAAAAATACCCCCCAAATGTTCAAGAATAGTCAAAAAATCGTCCCCTGACTATTTTTTGACTATTGATGCTTTTCCCCCTGTAGAGGGACAGGCCCGACTTAAGCCCAGGGGCACCCCTAGCAACACCCGGACACCGGCTCCCTTGTGGACCTCAGTTGTACCTCGAGTGGACCTGTGGGCGGTCTGGGAGGAAGACGAGCGGAGCGGAGCAGAGCGGAGCGGCGCCGACATCGCCCAAAGGGCGTCCCGTGTAGGGAACGGCGGGTGCGCCGGGACGCCTCGGTTATACCTGGGAACGCACAGGGGTTCCAAATTCTTCCACGGCTCCTCATCGCAGGCAATCGTTTCCTGGGCCCCAGCTGTGTGACTGCATGGGACAACAACAACAACAACAACAACAACAACAACAACAACAACAACAACAACAACAACAACAACAACAACAACAACAACAACAACAACAACAACAACGCAAGGACACTCTCTCAGGCCACCCCGGCGGGGCCCGTGGGTGTGTCCTCGCCCCCGGGGCGAGCGCACTGCCCCAGGCCACACGTTGCAGTTGTTGCCCCGGGGGGGGGGGGGAGCAACGCGCAACACCTCTGTCATACGCTAACGAAGATCTATATGTGTTTCCGAATCTCCGTTGGCTCCCTTACTGTTCCCCACGCACTCCTGTGGCCGAAAACCGACCACGCGCCAGCGAGGCCAGCTCCTCCTCCTCATAGGACTCCTATGGAATCGCGCAGGGCCCTGTAAGGATCCTATGGGATCCCCATAGGATTCCTATGGAATCGTGCCGGACCCTGTAAGGATCCTATAGGATCCCTCTAGGGTTCCTATGGAATCGTGCAGGACCGTGTAAGGGTCCTATAAGATCCCTCCAGGGTTCCTATGGAATCGTGCAGGACCCTGTAAGGATCCTATGGGATCCCTCTAGGGTTCCTATAGAATCGTGCAGGGCCCTGTAAGGATCCTATAGGATCCCTATAGGGTTCCGATGGAATCGTGCAGGACCCTGTAAGGATCCTACAGGATCCCTCTACGGTTCCTATGGAATCGTGCAAGACCCTGTAAGGATCCTATTGGATCCCTCTAGGGTTCCGATGGAATCGTGCAAGACCCTGTGAGGATCCTATGGGATCCCTCTAGGGTTCCTATGGAATCGCGCAGGACCCTGTAAGGATCCTATAGGTTCCTCCTCTATAGGACTCCTATGGAATCGTGCAGGACCCTGTAAGGTTCCTATAGGACCCCTCTTGGGGTTCTATGGAATCGTGCAGAACCCTGTAAGGATCCTATGGGATCCCTATAGGATTCCTATGGAGCCGTGCAGGACCCTGTAAGGATCCTATAGGATCCCTATAGGTTTCCGATGGAATCGTGCAGGCCCCTGTAAGGATCCTATAGGATTCCTAGAGGGTTCCGATGGAATCCTGCAGGGCCCTGTGAGGATCCTATAGGACCCTTATGAAGGTTCCGATGGAATCCTGTAGGACCCTGTAGGGATCCGATGGGATCCCTATAGGGTTCCTATAGAATCGTGCAGGACCCTGTAAGGATCCTATAGGATCCCTCCAGGGTTCCTATGGAATCGTGCAGGACCCTGTAAGGATCCTAGAGGACCCCATATAGGCTTCCCATAGAATCGTGCAGGACCGGCCCTGTAAGGATCCTATATGATCCCTATAAGGTTCCGATGGGAACCTGTTGGGCCCTGTCAGGATCCTAGAGGATCCCTCTAGGGTTCGGATGGAATCGTGCAGGACCCTGTAAGGATCCTATGGGATCCCTCTAGGGTTCCTATGGAAACGTGCAGGACTCTGTAAGGATCCTATGGGATCCCTCTGAGGTTCCGATGGAATCGTGCAAGACCCTGTAAGGATCCTATAGGTTCCTCCTTATAGTACTCCGATGGAATCATGCAGGACCTGTAAGGATCCTATAGGATTCCTATAGGATGCCTATGGAATCGTGCAGGGCCCTGCACGGACCCTATAAGATCCCTCTAGGATTCCTATGGAACCGTGCAGGACCCTGTAAGGATCCTATAGGATCCCTCTAGGGTTCCTATAGAATCGTGCAGGACCCTGTAAGGATCCTATAGGATCCCTATAGAGTTCCGATGGAATCCTGCAGGGCCCTGTGAGGATCCCATCGGATCCCTATAGGGTTCCGATGGAATCCTGTAGGACCCTGTGAGGATCCTATAAGACCCCTATGGGATTCTTATAAAATCGTGCAGGACCCTGTGCGGATCCTATGGGATCCCTATAGGGTTCTTATGGGATCGTGCAGGACCCTGTTAAGGATCCTATAGGATCCCTCTAGGGTTCCTATGGAAACCTGTTGGACCCTGTAAGGATCCTATAGGATCCCTCCAGGGTTCCTGTGGAATTGCGCAGGAACCTGTAAGGATCCTATAGGATCCCTCTAGGGTTCCGATGGAGTCGTGCAGGACCCTGTAAGGATCCTATAGGATCCCTATAGGATTCCGATGGAACCGTGCAGGACTCTGTAAGGATCCTATGTGATCCCTATAGGGTGTTCCTATGGAATCGTGCAGGACCCTGTAAGGATCCGATAGGTTCCTCCTTATAGGACTCCCATGGAATCGTGCAGGACCCTGTAAGGATCCTACAGGTTCCCCCTTATAGGACTCCGATGGAGTCGTGCAGGACCCTGTAAGGATCCTATAGGATCCCTAATAGGATTCCGATGGAACCGTGCAGGACCCTGTAAGGATCCTATAGGATCCCTATAGGTTTCCGATGGAATCGTGCAGGACCCTGCAGAGGGGTGTGCCAAAATGATCCTCGAGAGGGGTGTGCCATAATGAAGCCTCTGAGGAGCTCTCTGTGGAGCCAAGGCCACGATCCTCGAGAGGGGTGTGCCGAAATAAAGCCTCGGTGGAGCTCCCTGTGGGGCCAGGGCCACGATCCGTGAAAGGGGCGCGCCGAAATCAAACTTCGGTGGAGCTCCCTGTGGGGCCAGGGCCACGATCCTCGAGAGGGGTGTGCCGAAATGGAGCCTCGGTGGAGCCCCCTGTGGGGCCAGGGCCACGATCCGTGAGAGGGGTGCGCCGAAACCAAGCTTCGGTGGAGCTCACTGAGCCACGATCCTCGAGAGGGGTGTGCCCAAATCAAACCTCGGTGGAGCTCCCTGTGGGGCCAGGGCCACGATCCGTGAGAGGGGTGCG
>CAUYUJ010003915.1:30000-35000 GCA_963575745.1 Prorocentrum cordatum
GGCGGGAGCGGGGGTCTTGATTACATTGCGAGGAAGTCTCAGACGGGAGCGCCTTTCCTGAGTAAATTGCGCGGAAGTCTCAGGCGGGAGCGGGGGTCCTGAGTAAAAATCGAGGAAGTCTCAGGCGGGAGCCGTTGTTGTTGTAGCCCGGGGGGCAGGGGCACAGTTTGAGCAGGAAGACTTTCCTTGAGAAAAAACAAGGTGCGAGCCCTGGGGGTGGCACTTCAATCGAAAAAAATCAATGTGCACCGGTGGGGGGGGATCAACAATAATTATTCTTCAAGAATGAGAGTTCAACAATCACCACCACCACCACCACGACGATGACGACGACGATGGCAACGGCGACGGCAACGGCAGCGACAACCAGTGCACCGCGCTTTCAGACAGCCCGCAGGGCGCACCATGATCGGCGGGAGGTCGAGCCCCTCTTGGTCGTACGTCTTCCACACTTTGTCTGCGGAAGTGGGGGCAGAAGGGGCGGCGGGGAGAGAGTGCGCGAAAGCCGCCAGCCGATTGCAAAGAGAGTAGGGGGCGGGGCGGTGGTGACGGCTGTGGGGGCGAGGACGAGATGGCGGTCGGTTGCGAGGGGAGGCACGGGCGAGGCTGAAGGGAGGAACGGGAGGAAGAGGAGCTGGGGAGTTACGGATGCTGCGACCGTGTTGGCTACCAGAAGGGACACGCAGGGAGCCTGGAGGGACAAGAAAAAAAAAACCTCCCCCAACGAGCCACGCTTCGCGAGCTCGGCCCTGCTGCATGCCTCGAGCCAGACCCCACCCGACATACGAGTGTGACCATCCATCCGAACAATACCGTCGGGGACACGTGTACATTCCCAGGCTACCTCAGCGAGCAGCTGAGCTGCATAGAAGCAGAGAGAGGATGAGGAAGGAGGGCAGGATCAGTCAGCATCGAGTCGAGAATTCGAATCGAATCGGACTGAGCGTCGGAACAGGCTGCCTCGGCACGGTGTCGAAATCGAATCGGATCGGCCGCAGGATACACCGCAGCTAGCACTATAGCGCGTACGACGCAGTACGTTGCCGGCAACAGGTAGCTACAGCGTGCGGTAGCCCGCTAGCGATAGCCCAGCGCAGTACAACGTGAGCAGGAGGGCGCGAGTACGCCTCAACTCAACCAGCATCTCAGGAGCGAAAGCACTGCGCCACGAAAATTCATACACAGGCACCCTCCGACGAACTTCGCATGTAGCTTCAGGGAGGGGACGGTGTAAAAGTCGCTGGCTCTCAGTGGTGATTTATGCACCACCACCCTCACCTGAGGCCCAGGAACAATCCAGTGCAGGGTGTCTGTGTATACTTCTTGTGGCTGGGAACACAAGCCGCGGGTTTACGTGACACCCCCAGGGCTCCGACGTATCGATTCTTCAGCACGGGGTCCCCAGACCTCTCGAGCATGTCCCAAAGACTGGTGCCTCGTCCTGGATCACTGGCTTCCCCAAAACAGCTTGTCTGTCTGGTGACAATACTCAGGTCGGGCATGTCCTCCGACAGGCGGATTTTGGAAGAAACATAAGAAGTACTCAACAACACAAAAAAACAAAAATAGTCAAAGGAGCACAAACAAAATCGTCACCTGACTATTGCTTCACTATCCTTGAAATACTTCTCCCTGTGGAGGGGCACGCCCGACTGAAGTCTACACTCGTGTTGTCGAACGCCCAGTGCAGGGAGCTCGGCCCCCGAGGTCGGTGGCCCGCCGTTGCCCCCCGATCCCTGCCCCCTGCCCCAGGCCGACGAGGTCGGCGACTCGGCGCTGCCCGGCGTCGCTGCCCCCCCCCCCCTCGTTTGTCCCCCCTCCCCTCGCTGCCACCCGTCATGGCCCCCCCGCGTGGCCCTCCTTGGCGGCGCGCACAAGGGGGTGGGGGGAGGGGGGAGGGCTTCTTAGAAGGAGGCTGCTTCTTAGAAGGCGCCGGCCTTACATCTATAGAGAAGGCCCGCGCCTTCTAAGAAGCAGGGGTGCTTCTAAGAAACCCTCCCCCCTCCCCCCACTCCCCTCCGCGCGTGGCCTCCGTCGCAGCCGTGCAGTTCGGGACCTCCCGCCGCAAGGGTGGCGGTGCAGCTCCAGGGCCCGGAGATCGGCCCCTGGAGCCCGACGTGAGCATCGGTTAGGCCGCCCCTGATCATTGCACCGACCTTGCAGACGTGCTGCAGCGGATCTCTGCGCGGATTTCTGCGTGGCTTTCTTCCCCGAAGCGGCGCGCGAAGAACGGCGTGAACTTCGCGTGGATGCTTGTGAGTCTTCAGTCCTGGCCAGAAAAGATTTCCGCGCGAGATGCACCTCGAAATCCGGAACGAACCTCTCCAGGGCACTCCGGGCCCATCCTGTCGTCCTCCGAACGACCCCCGCGCTGCGATGCGGGCGCCACGAGGAGGGCCCCGCGGGCTCCCAGCGCGCGGGGTGCAGGCAGCCCGCCTCAGGAGGGCGCACGGCGTAAGGACGCAAGGGCCTCGGAGGGCCGTGTCGAGGCTTGTCGGGCGGGGCGCGGCCAATCGAGAGGCCAAGGATGGACCGAGGAGGCGAGGATGCGAGGATGACAGGCCTGGAGGTTGACACCAACACAAATATCGGCGGTGCGCCTCTACCGAGGGAAGAGGATCCCGATCTCGGTGATGGTGGTACTATTCTGGCTGCCAAGGTGACCGACACATTACCGCCAACATCGAAATCTAGGATCATCTTCCCCCTGTGGAGGCAGCCCCCTCGTGCTGGTGTTGGTGCCCACTTCCAGGCTTCCGAGAGGATACCCGTGGGAAAATTGCCCCTCCTTCCTGTGCGGGCCGACTCTGCGCAGAGCGCAGCTGGCGGGGCGCACAGGGCGGTTAGCGCGAGGGGGGCGGCCGTGGAGGGGCCTGGCAGCAAGGCTTCTTGGAAGCCCGGAGGGCTTCGAGGAAGCCTTCTCAGAAGCTTAAAACGACGCGAAGATCGGGACAAAATCGGATCGGGATAACTCGAAATCTCTGAGAATCGGCGGGTTTGGAGGATGTACTGGGCGCCGCGGCCGCTCCAGAGCGTTCCGGAACGCTCTGAGAGCGCTCCGGAACGCTCTGGAGCGATTTATCCCGATCCTAGCCTTGTTTTAAAGCTCCCCGCCTTCTTATAAGGCCGGTCCCCCCGCACCATCCGCTTGTGCGCGCCACGAGAGCAGGCGGCCACGCGCCTACATGTTGCGATTCTGAGACCTTCAGCAGGTGGCCCTTCTCGTACATGACCTCGGGCGGCGATGCGGGTGGGGAGTAATGCGAAGGTGAAGCAGATCCAGAAGGCTCACTCAGGGAGAGTTATCCCCCCCTGACTCCATGGTACGTAACTCGCATACAAAATCGGCTGGTGAATAACGACTGCCCGTCGTGCCGCAACGCCGACGCTTTCCGCCCTCGCAGGATGATCAGGTCGGCGGACAGGGGATGCTGAACCGTCCACGTCGGGGGGACACTCCGAGGGCAGATGGTGGAAGGCCACTCCACACCTCGTCAAGGGCTCTGCTGGTCACCTCAGAACTGACCTTTTCACACAGGCGCGAAACGATCAGGCGCCCTTGACATCGCTCCTCAGGGAGAAAGATGGATGACGAGAGCGGGAGCAGGAGGGAGAGAGCAGAGGTGGGAGGAGGGGAGGGTGTGGAAGGAGAGGAACGAGGAAAGGAAGTGCAGTGGACGGCGGGGATATATTGGCACGCCTGAGTGAGGGACTGGGAAATGGAGACGATGCCCACGTGCAAAATGTCGTCCAAAACCGACAGCGGCCTTCGTTGGGCAGGCCACGTTCGACCGAAATGAGCACAACGTCTGCGGCGACACCGCCGGCAAGCTTCAGAGCTGCCGCTGGTAATGGTTCGTCCCCGCTCTCTCTGCCTCCCCGTTTCGACTGTGCCGGCCACAACTTCAAGACGCTGGAACCAGGACCACCTTGGGCCCACGAGGGGCTCCGGCTTCCCAGCCGTGCCTTCACGTCTGGGTCGGGGGAACCTGCTCGTGGACGAGGCTCGCCGTGGCCAGGAGGAGCCCCTTCGCTCCTGACTCGGCGCTCCTCGCGGCAGCACCGTGTCTGCGCGGCCATGCACCAGCGGGGTCCTGCACCGGCAAGGACACCCTGAGCACAAATCAGAGGAACGGGCCGATCCACAGGGATTCTGGCGCGCACTGCCGCCGACTCCTCGGGGATCATCCACTGGCCCAGGTCAAGCCAAACCAGGGTCAGTCAGCCCGTGCAGGATCCAGCCAGCACCCAAGCCCAGGTCAATAGCAACCCTGGCTCTGCAGAATCCTGCAAGATCCGGCGCTCTGACTGACCCCCCTTTGCCTTGACCCCCGTCTCTTGAGCCCCCGAGGAGGAGGAGGACGAGGAGGAGGAGGAGGAGGAGCAGGAGCAGGAGGAGAACGAGGAGGAGGAGGAGGAGGCGGAGGAGGAGGAGGCGGAGGAGGAGGAGGAGGAGAGGGCGAGGACGCGAGAAGCAAGCAGACGGCGACGGATGGCAGCGACGCCTGCCGGCCCCCCTCCAGGGCGGCCTCTCCCGTCTTCGGCTCCACCACGTCCTCGGCGAGTATCCGGCCGCGGATGCGCTCTCGGAGCGGTGCTGGCGGGCCGGGGGGCGCTGGCCGAGCGGGAGAGGCGCTGGCCGCGAAGGCGGAGACGCGCGGACTCGCGCCGTGAGGGCCATCGGCGTCGGCTCCCGCCGTCGGCGTCGGCCGCGGAGCGCTTCGCAGCCGCGGCCGTGCCACCGCGCAGGGTCGCTCGGTGCCGGCCGACGTCGGGCCGGCGGCGGCGCTCGGCCTGGAGTGCCCGGCGCCGGCGGTGGCCACCCCCGTCGGCACGGCGCGAATCTGCCGCGCGCACACTTTTTTTGATTCGCGGGTCGAGAGCGCACCTCTTCCGGTCGAAGCTAAGCTGGCCGCGCACAGCTTTCATTGACAGAGGGGGGAAGGCAGAAGGAGGGGCCTCACAACAAGGCCAAGAGAGGGCAGAGCCCTGGAATCAGG
>CAUYUJ010003915.1:40000-42500 GCA_963575745.1 Prorocentrum cordatum
CGTGGAATGTCTCGGGCACGGACTCGCCGGCAGGACGGTGGTAGCGGGCGGCGCAGGGGTACGCAGGAGGCACGCAGGGACTCCTTCACTACCCTGTACCTCCACCCTCCACCTCCACCGCTCCCCTCCCCCTCCTCTTCTTCCTGCCCCCTCCCCCTCCTCCTCCTCTTCCTCCTCTCCTCCTCGTCCTCCTCCTCCTCCTCCGTAGCCATTTTGGCTCAAGCCGTTCCCCACGTTTCCATTGCCACTTTCCGGAGATGGCCGGTGGAAGTGAGGTGTGAGATGGAGCTGCGGAAGAGCGGGGGTGGTGCCAGCCCCCGAGGCGCACTGCCGACGAGCGGCGCGCAGCTCGGGAGTGGGCGCGGCGCTCAGCGGACCGCGCCGTGCTGAAGAGTTCGGAGGAGCTCGCGTGCACCAGAAACCACCTGGCGGTGGTGGAGGACGCGCTCGCGGCGTTGGCCGGCTGCGACGAGGCGCTGCTCCCCGTCTTGCGCAAGAAGCTGGTTGGCCGGGCGCCGACCTGGCTGGAGACGCTCCGCAGGAGCGTCGCCCTCCACATGGACGCCGACGGCGTGGACGTGGCGATAGCGGGCGAGGCCGCGCTGAAGCGGGCTCAGAGGGCCCACGGCTGGAGGCGCGGCTTGAGGCCGAGAGGAGCTCGGCGGCGAAGGGCGCCAGGCTCTCGCCGTATCAGCGTCCTTCTTCGCGCCTGGCGCTTGGGACGTCGAGCAGCTGGCGGCTGGTGATCATCGGGTCGCCGACGGGGGGGTGTCGCTCAGGGGGGTCCCTTGGGGGGGGGAGGGGGAAGTCCTGAGGGTCGTGGCCTCCCCCCCGGGGGATCCGCCCGTGGACACGGGGGACACGGTGGCACCACTGTGGACAGGGGGAACTCAGGACCTCCCCCACCACCTCCCCCCTGTGGACCAGGGGACCACCACCGAGGGTCGTGACCTACCCCCTGGAGGGACCGCCTGTGGACAAGGGGGACAAGGGGGACAGGGGACGCACAAAGACATACTAGTACGATAGATTCTCCTTAGAGGTGCGCGTCCGACACGAGCATGTGGTATACCCATCTTGTAGCACATCGTTCCCCGAGCGGTGTGGCCAGAAAGCGCCCGCCACGACGCATACATATATAGAGAGAGAGAAAGAGAAAGAGACTTCTCGGTGCGCGCGTCGCCCCTGGGGGGGCGACGCATACATAGTATCAGTATGTAGGGGTGACGCCGAGGACAGGGTGGTGGCACCCCTGTGGACAGGGGGAACTCAGGACCTCCCCACCCGCCTCCCCCCTGTGGACAAGGGGACCACCACCACCACCACCACCACCACCACCACCACCACCCTCCTCACGGACCCCCCCCCAAAGGCACGTCAATCCTAGTTGCTGTTGCTGGGTGCTGCGTGCTTTCCCAAACGCCCCCAAGAGGCCTCAGATCCGCTCCGAGGCGGCTCCAAGTGACCAACTCCCCCGACGAAAGGCCCCCAACAGAGAACACGAGGCTTCCAAGAGGGCTCCAAGAAGGGCTCCAGAGCGTCGGCGTCGGCGTCGCCGCCGCCGCCGTCATCGTCCCAATTCAGGGTCTGCGGCACCGGCCGCAAAGCCTTCCCAATATTAGAGACCTCCCAGATGGGGTCGGAGTAGATGAGCTCGACCGTGCAATGGCGACGCCAACGTGGAAAACATCGGGCTCGTCGAGCTGCATCGCCGATGCATCGGCGATGGGGAGCAATCCTCCGGCCCTATCTATGGGAGGCACAAAGACGTACTAGTACTATATGTCCTCCTTAGAGCCGCACGTCCGATCCGAACATTTAGTATACCCATATTGCAGTGCATCAGATCCCGAGCGGTGTGGCCAGAAAGCGCCCGCCAGGACGCATATACTATGAGATTTCTCGGTGCGCGCATCGCCCCTGGGGGGGGGGCGGCGCACACATCGTATAAGTATGTTGGGGTGACGCCGATACACTCGACCAGGATATTAAGGATGCGCGGTAAGGATGCAAGGGCCTTGGAACGCCATGGTGACGTTTTCCGTGCGGAGCGCAGCAGAATGCCGAGGGATGCCGAATACCGCAAGGGCAAGGATGCAAGGGCAGCCATGGAGAGCTGCCCCGTCCTTACTATCATGGCTGACCGCATCTCTACCCCCGACCCCACCTGGGAGGCCTGGAGACTGCAGGCCTCGGGCCTCGAACTGCCCCCCTCCCTCCCCTCCCGCCCCCCGTCGGCGGCGCGCCTCCGTGGTGCCGCAGTCCACGCGCCGGATCACCTGGCTGGACGCCGCGAAGTCGAGGCGCCGGTAGAGGTAGCCTGCAGGGGAGGAGGGCGCTCGGCCTCGGAGTCCCGAAGCGATGCGGTGGCAGACCGTGCGGTGACCTCGAGATCCCCTCAGACCTCGCCGCACGGCCCGGCACCGCACGATCTTGGGACCTCGGATGCCCCAGCCGCCCGAGAAACGTCCTCGGAGAACGGCCCGAGTGACAAAACCGT
>CAUYUJ010003915.1:47500-74515 GCA_963575745.1 Prorocentrum cordatum
AAGATGGCCTCCAAGACGGCCCCGAAGCGCCCCAAGTGGACCCCAAGTCGGTTCAGAGAGGCCCCCAAGACGGCTCCCGACGGCGTCAGACGGGCCAGGAGCCCACCAAGATGGCCGAAGTTGGCTCGAAGCTGGCCCAAGACGGCCCAAGAGGCCTCCAAGAGGGCCTCCAGGAAAGCCAGAAAAGGCCAATCCCCCAAAGATCGCCCAAAGATCGCCCAAGAGGCCTCCATGATGGCCCCAGAACGGCCCAAGAGGCCCCCAAGACGGCCCAAAGAGGCCCCCAAGACGGCCCAGGCCTTTCAGACGCCCGAGATGGCCTCCAAGACGGCCCTGGAGCATTCCAAGAGGGCCCCAAGTCGGTTCAGAGAGGCCCCCCAAACGGCGTCCGACGGCGTCAAACGGGCCATGAGCCCACCAAGACGACCGAAGATGGCCATAAGATGGCCCAAGACGGCCCAAGAGGCTTCCAAGAGGGCCTCCAGGAAGCCCCGAGAAGACCAACATCATTGATTTCCCTTGTGTTTGTGAAGGATTGTGGCATTTGCATGTTTGTCGGCCTTCGGACGGCCCGAGACGGCTCAAGTGCCCCCAAAGATCGCCCAAGAGGCCCAAGATGGCCCCAAGAGGCCCCCAAGACGGCCCAAGAAGCCTCCAAGACGCTCAAGATGGCCTCCAAGACGGCCCAAGAGCCCTCCAAGACGTCCTCCAAGAACGCCCGAAAGGGTCAAAATGGCCTCCCGACGGCCAAGATGACCTTCAAGATGCCCACGTGTTCCCCGAAGGCTTTCCAAACCGATCCGGGGAACACATGGTCCGATAGCTTGGCAGGCCTGGCCTCAACGTTCGGCCGCATAGGCGCTTCCAAAAAGGCAGGGGGCGGCAGTGATTCGCCGTAGGCGTCTTAGATCCGCCGCCCCCTGTCGATTCATCGTAGGCGTGCCTGGCGTGCTGGACTTCTTCTGTTCGGCCGCATAGGCGCTTCCAAAAAGGCAGGGGGGCGGCGGTGATTCGCCGTAGGCCTCTTCGCTATCGCAGTCACTGCTCTTCCGAAGCAGAGCCACACCCCATCCCCACTGGGGAGGCCTGGGCCCCGCCGGCCGACTTGCCCCCCACGGGTGGAGACGGGTGCCATCCCCCTCGGGGTGCGTGGCACTCGTCCTCGCCTCGGCGGGGGGAGGACAGAGGGCGCGGCCGCAAGAACCCCTCGCAGGAAGCCCAACCCTGAGAACCCGCGCGCGAGGTGCACCTGAGGGGAAACCTGGAGCACCCTGAACGCAGCAGCTCCTTCAACGGCTGCGGGAAGTCACCGCGCAGCGCGAGAAGCGAAGAAACCAAGGATACCCTGACGAAAAGCATACAATGCCGTTACCAAAGTCTTGACCATTTCGTCGACGGACCCCCCTCCCCCCGTAGAATCCTACAACCTGGCATCCGCCTGTCGCGGAGTAGGCTTCGGATCCCGCCCACACCGCTTCTCCTGAGCATTACAGATTTATTACGGTGTCCAGACTTACTCCGCACGTTTTTTACGTGGATTAACTTACTCCGCGTTCTTGTTGAACTTACTCCGCGCTGTGCTTTAGCTGAAGAAAACATGCTACGCGTCCTCGGAAACTTAATCCGCCTGTGTTTTACGAGGGTGAGCGGCTTCAGGTCTGCATGGGCATATGTCCGTCGTTCAGTTTTGCCCGAGGGCGCGCTGGCCGCAGGTCTGGCCTTGGGATTTGCAAGAATGGTCAAAAACTGTCGTAACGGCAGAGTATGGTTTCTTGATGCGTGCCCCCACTGTACGCTGGGGGAGCGAGCCCACCCTTTCCTGGCTGGGGCTGGGACGGCTCTGACGATGATGGCCTCTGTCTCGCCGCGGCGTTTCCGTCCCATGCCGACTGCGGCCACGGAGCGAGCGCATCCGCGCTGGCAGCGCAAACCTGTGGAGTGGGCTTCGGGCTGTGCACAGCTGCGCTGCGTTGTCCAAGCTGCGATGTACGGTCAATAAGCACCCAGAATATAATCACGTAACCACTGCGACCTGCCCCCTCTCTGCCCGGTCCCGTCTACGCACATCACCCCCCAAGCAAGCAGTTCGATCGAGTCAACGCTCGGCTCAGTCGAGCGAAACTGGGCAAAGTTTCAAGCATCACTGCTGGTGCCCGAGGGATACACGCACAAAAGCGTCCTCGCACTGAGGAAAATCATCGGGTACTGTGCACACATGCTTCATGCCAATCGACTTGCAAGTGGGCGTGTGAATATTGGCACAAAAGATCATCCCATCTCACAGCGTCTCCCCCCGTCCACAAAAACGCCTGGAAGCCGTCCCCCCTGAGTGACCTGCGATTCCTGCTCTGCTCTCCTACTGATCTTCGCCGACACCAACGCGCCAACGCCACGACCTCTCGCAAATCCCACCAACCCTCTGGGCGTAGGTGGTTTAACGAGTGTTGTCTTCTCTCCCCATCGTTCCCCTGCTCGGAGGTGGGGTTTACCCCTCTACATTTACGCAATATGGATACTCCTCTCATCTCCCCTGATGACGTCCAGAAGATGTCCGGCCCCCCTCCGCGTACCGTCTTTTTTCCCAACCATCCTGTGGTGTTGGGTCCTCGTTTTGAAGAGACGGTCCCCGCGTTCTCCTCCTCCTCCTCCTTCTCCTCCTCCCTCCTCCCTCCTCCATCACCATCACCATCACCATCACCATCCCCATCATCATCACCATCATCATCACCATCATCATCGTCACCATCATTTTCACCATCATCATCACCATCATCATCGTCATCATCATCATCATCCTCATCAGCATCATCATCATCATCATCATCATCATCATCATCATCATCATCATCATCATCATCATCATCATCATCATCATCATCATCATCATCATCATCATCACCCGTTTCAGCACACCCCTCACACGTTTCGTGGCCCCATAGGGAGTCCCACCGAAGGTCCCAGTGCTACCGTCCGCACGCGTCCCCCCCACCCAGTACGGCGCTTCGTGGCCCCATAGGGAGCCCTATAGAAGGTCACAGTGCTACCGTCCGCATGAGTCCCCCCCACCCAGTACAACGCTTCGTGGCCCCATAGGGAGCCCCACCAAAGGTCCCACCGCTACCGTCCGCATGCGTCCCGCACATCCAGTGCAGCGCTTCGAAGCCCCATAGGGAGCTCCACCGAAGCCCCCAGTAGGACCGTCCGCATGCGTCCCGAAAACCCAACTTGGCACTATCACCCACCCAGTACAACGTTTGGTGGCCCCATAGGGAGCTCCACCGAAGCCCCAAGTGGGACCGTCCGCATGCGTCCCGAAAACCCAATTTGGCACTACCACCCACCGTGGCCCCATAGGGAGCTCCACCGAAGCCCCCAGTGGGACCGTCCGCATGAACTGGGCATTCTCACCCACACACTAATGCGTTTCGTGGCCCCGTTGGGAGCTCCACCGACGGCCCTAGTGCTACTGCCCGCATGCGTTCCCCCCATCCAGTGCAGCGCTTCGTGGCCCCATAGGGAGCTTCACCAAAGAAGATATTCACAGTTGCGGCACCCACAACTGCATGTGGTCGGGTCCTTCGCCAGGATGATTTCACACAGGATTCCCAGGAAATGGGTTTGCGCTTGGGCTGTTTTTCAAAATGTTGCTCCCGCTGAAACGCTGGCCCCATTTCTGCGCCTCGGGTGATTCCAAATCCGCCGACCCATTGGGGATCATCGGCGTGTGAGATGCTCCCCCCTCCCCAAACCCCTCCCCCGGGAGCCCGGTCCGGTCGATTTGGAGGGGGGGGTGCCCCCGACGAGCGATTCACTGGCTCTTCTGGGCCCAAGAAGGCCTAAAGATGGGCCAGGAAGGCCACAAGAGGCCTCCAAGACGGCCCACGAGGGCCCCGAGACGCCAAACCAGCGCTCCAAGACGCCCAAGATGACCCCAAGACGGGCCAAGAGGCCTCGAAGACGGCCCAAGAGGTCCCAAACAAGCCTCCCAGGAGGGCCCCGAAAGGCTAAAATTGTTGAGTTTCCATTGTGTTTTTCTATGTTTGTTGTCGTTTCGCCTTTTCGGCTTTCCGACGCTCCAAGAGGGCCCAAGAGGCCCCGAAGACAGCCCCAAGACGGCCCAAGAGGCCTACAAGACGGCCCCAAACCGGCCCAAGATGGCCCCAAGACGGCCCAAGAGGTCCCCAAGACGGCCCAAGAGGGCCCCAAGACGGCACCAAAACGGGCCCAAGAGGGCCACCAAAAATTCAAAACATCTAGCTTTCCGCCCCCAGGACTGAGACTACGATGGCTGGCTTTGCGTGTTACATACCATGATCTTATAATAATGCAGGGGTTTATGCCAAGTTTATGTCAACTCAGGAATGCCACAAAAAGCGTCCTCCGCAACGCATAACTTCGAAAGGATCCCAACATGTTCATTGCGCACGACAGTAGGCATGCACGAGTATCACCGTTGTTCTTCGCTCACCTCGACGAGATTATCCCGTGCGCGCTAAGATCTCGTCGGCATTTTCTCACGTGCGAAAGGATCTCGACCATGCGTTCGCTGGCACGCGGGGATCTCGACATCGATTGTCTGGCAGTCCCGCCAGCCCTTTCGGCAACAGACGGTCGAACGTCTAACAACGTCTTGCTTTCCCCCCCCCCCCTCCCTTTTTTTTGTCGGGGGGGGGGGTCGCAAGGTGTCAGGGGGTCCGTTTTCGCCCAAGATGGCTCCAAGAGGGCCTCCGAAGCTTCAAGATGGCCTCCAAGATGGCTCAAGGTAACGCAAGATAGCTAGATAGCTCAATATAACCTACGTCATGCCTCCAAGAGGCCCCAAGATGGCCACATGACTGTTTCAAGTGCTCTCGGAGACCCCTCAGGACCCCTCCAATATCCAAGAGGCCAAAATCTTCCAAAAACCGAAGGAACAATTATGATCCTCTTCCGACGCGCGTTTGAGGCGTCCAGATGGCCCCAAGATGGCCCAAGAATGCCCCAAGAGGAGCCCAAGAGGCCCTTAAGACCTCAAGACGGCCCCAAGACCCAAGACCTAAGAGCGCCGAAGAGCGCCCGAAGGCCCCAAGAGGCGGTGTTGATGGCCACACGGGGGGGGGGCGCAGATATGGGATATGGGAACAACATTTTTTGTTCGATGACCTCCCAGATGACCTCCAAGATGGCCCCAAGGTGCCTTCCATGGCCCCCAAGAGGGCCCCAAGAGAGCCACAATAATGCCCAAAGAGACCCCCCCCCCCAAGAGCGCCAAGAGGACCCCAAGACCCTCCAAAAGAGCTCCCCCACTTTGGTCCACTATACACTATATCTGTCCCTTCTTGCCAGTTTCCGTCAGCTCTCATGGGCAGTGCTTCTGATTGGGCTGGCGGCTGGCGGGGTTCCGCGGTTACGCGAAGGGGTGTGCCGAAATTCGTGCGGGGCCGCTACGCGGACGCTGCCATCGTCGTCGTCGCCGTCGTCGTCGCGTCGACGTCGTCGTCGTCGTCTTCGCTCCCTTGCGCTGCTTCAGGCGCCAAGGGGTCCCTCCAGGGGGCCGAAGACGACGACGACGACGACGGCAACGAAGGCGACGACGATGACGATGGCGACGGCGGCGGCGGCGGATCTCCTCCGTCTTCAACCCTCAACCCAAAGCTTCCTGTATGCTGTATGTATGTATGTATGTAGGTAGGTAGGTATGTAGTATATAGGGGGTGTAGGTATGTAGGTATGTAAGTATGTAGGTATGCAGGTATGTATACATGTATGCATACATGTATGTACATTTGTATGTATGCATGTATGCATACATGCATGTATGTATGTATGGATGTATGGCATGTATGGGTGTAGGTATGTATGTATGCATGCATGTGTGTATGTATGTGTGTATCTATGTGTGTATGTACGTATGCATGTATGCATGTATGCATGCATGCATGTATGTGTGTATGTATGGTTGTGTGTATGTATGTATGTATGTGTGCATGTATGTATGTATGTATGTATGTATGTATGTATGTGTGTATGGTTGTGTGTATGGTTGTATGTATGTGTGGATGTGTCCATGCATGCATGCATGCATTCATGCATGTGTGTATGTATGTATGTATGTATGTATGTAGGTATGTAGGTATGTAGATGTATGTATGTATGTATGTATGTATGTATGTATGTATGTATGTGTGTGTATGTATGTATGTATGTATGTATGTGTGTATAGCGTATAGCGTATTGCGTTCTCTCCCCACCTCCTACCTCCTACCTCCTACCTCCTACCTCCCTCCCTGCCTCCCTCCCTCCCCCCTCCCCCCCTCCCTCCTTTGTTATCTGCTCGTGCACGGCATGGAAACACAGGTACACAAATGAGTACGCGTGGGGCCGCGTGCCAAGGCCTCTCGCATCGAGCGCGCGATTGAGGAGCTGGCCACTATGCACGGCGGCGTTCAGCGCTGCTACCTCGGCCATTCTGCAATCGCGGTCGGGCCAGCTGCCGAGGACGATCATTGTCCGCCAGCGGCGGCAGTGCCCGGGCATGTACTCAGGGAGACAGGCGTCTCCGCGATAGCACCGCCCACCTCTCCACCTCCAGGACGGGTCCGATGTGCTGCCGATGTACGCCGCGCCGTCGCCGACCTCTGCAGCGCCCCGCAGGCCCGACGCCACTCGCTCCAGCAACGTTTCCGCCGAGACGTCCAGGCACGGCCTCAACACGATCACGGAGTCGTCCGTGACCCCGCCCAGCACCATCTCGGCCTCCTCCCGCGCGATGTCCCATCGCACGGACCTCCGAGGCGGTCGCGGGCACCACCCCTGGCCCCCGCGCCCGGCACGCCCAGGCGCTCTGGACCGCGTCAGCGGCAGCAGCTGCAGCGGCTGGATGCCCGCAGACGCAGCCGTCGCACTGGCCGTCGCAGCCCTCGCAGCGGTCGCAGTGGCTGTCGCCGCCGTCGCACTGGCCGTCGTAAGCGTCGCACTGGCCGTCGCACTGTCCGTCGCACTGTCGCACTGTCCGCACAGTCGCACTGGCCGTCGCACTGTCGCACTGTCTGCACTGGCCGTCGCACTGTCGCACTGGCCGTCGCACTGGCCGTCGCACTGGCCGTCGCACTGTCGCACTGCCCGCACTGTCCGCACTGTCGCAATGGCCGTCGCACTGTTGCACTGGCCGTCGCACTGTCGCACTGGCCGTCGCACTGTCGCAGCCGTCGCACTGTCCGCACTGGCCGTCGCACTGGCCGCACTTTCCGCACAGGCCGTCGCACTGTCCGCACTGGCCGTCGCACTGGACGCACAAGCCGCTGCACTGTCCGCGCTGGCCGTCGCACTGGCCGTCGCGGCGGTTGCAGCCGTCGCACTGGCCGTGGCGACAGGCGTCGTACTGGCCGTCGCAGCAGTCGCACTGTCCGCACTGGCCGTTGCACTGTCCGCGCTGGCCACCGCAGCTATCGCACTGGCCGCACTGGCCGTCGCACTGGCCGCTGCACTGGCGCGCGTCGCACTGTCGGCATTGGCCGTCGCAGCACTGGCCGTCCGCTGGCGCACCCGGCGACGCGCCCCGCTCCTCGCGGAGTCGTCGTCGCTCTCGCTGTCGCCCCACATGAGCGCCGCCAGGCGGCGGTACAGCTGACGGCCCCCTGGGCACTCGTGTTCAAAAGCCCACAGGCGCGCTGCCAGCCGATCCGCCCGCCGCCAGCTCTGCTCGCCCGAGCCGCCCAGCATCACTGGGCGCGGAGGGCATGCAGGGGGCGCGCGGGGCCATCCGCCATCCGCCATCCGTGACATCCGCGCCTGCCCGACGAACCGATCGCACGGTTGAGCCAAAATGGCTACGGATTAACGGCGTAAGCCGTAAGCCGTAAGCATGCGCACCTCGCGGGCGCCAGGGTGAGGATGCCAGACCCTCGCGCCTTAAGGTGCTCATGCCAGGTCGTTTCGGCGACCGACCTTACAGCGTTCAAGTCAGGATGCCAGGGTGCAAGAGTGAGCCCGCGAGCGTTCTTGCAGCTGTCTTGGAGGCCCCTGAGCGCTCTGGGAGCCGTCCTGGAGGACTCTGGGCTCTGGGCTCTGGGGCACCTCGTGGGGCCGTCACGGGGCCGTGTCGGGGAGCCTCTGGAGCCCGGAGCTTGTGGGCATAAGACGGCATCTTTTCGAATAGGCGAGGTTTTTGCGAGGTTTTGCTGGTTCTTTCCTCAGGCCTCAGGGGGCCCTCGAGGTAGCAGGTAGCCGGTAGCCTCTGAGAACGAATTCTGGACCTCGTGGAATTTTTTGGGGGGCGTCGTGGGTCGTGGGGGCGTGTCGATGCTCTTGGGCCGTTTGGGACCGTTGTAAATCGTAAATCGTGAACTCGTAAACTCGTAAACCGTAAACCGTAAACCGTAAACCGTCGGCTGACAAGGCCTGGGCCTTCCTCCCGAAGGAGGGCCAGGAACGGAGGGGGAGGAGGAGGGAGAGGAGGAAAGAGAGGGGAGACAGCGAGGCAGGAGGAGTACAAACCCCCAGCCCCCAGCCCCGGATGGCCGCCCAGATGGCCCAATATCCCCAAAGACGGACCCCGAACCCCAGACACCCGATGCACCCCGAGACCCAAGACGCTCCCATAACGGCCCAAAGACGCTCCCAGAGGCCCCTAGGTCCTAGGTAACGGCTAAAGGCTAAAGGCTAAAGGCTAAAGGCTGAAGGCCCGAACAGGCTCCCAAGGTAACCAGGTAACCCCGAGAAGCCAACATTGCGACAACAGAATCCACAAGCAATGCGCTCGTAGCTCGTAGCTCGTAGCACGTAGCACGTAGCACGTAGCAGCTTCGCACCTCGCCTTCACTTTTCACAGCCGATGGGCCTCCGAAGTGGACGGCATCCCGCGCCACACAACCTACAGAGCCGCACGAAGAGCTCTTGAGGCCCCCCGGACAGCTCCAAGAGCCCTCGGAATGTTCTCGAGAGCGCCCAGAGCCTAGACCCTAGACCCCTAGACCCTAGACTCTAGACATCGCATGCCTGTGCGACTCAGGGCGTGTCACTGTCGTCATCTATGACAATCACGACACCGTCGGTGGGCTTATTCTTGTTAGTCTTGCTCTTGTTCTCGTCGCGTAACTTTGGGAGCCACACCCCCGTCTGCCCATATCTCGGTGCCTGTTTGTTCACCCTCTTTTTTTGATGGTGATCGGTGCGTCCGGCGCGTTGAAAAGGTCGGCGGGCCTCATAGAGTTGAGGTCCTCCGAGCTCATTCCATCAATCCTACTCCTCCTCCTCCTCCTCTTCCTCCTCCTCCTCCTCTACTCTCTACTCTCTAGTCTCTACTCTCTACTCTCTACTCTCTACTCTCTACTCTCTACTCCTCCTCCTCCTCCGCCTCCCCCGCCTCCTCCTGTCCCATATCTCATATCTGTCATGCGCCTGCCCGCCTGCCCCAGTCCCGCGTCCTGGGCCGGGGCCCGTGACTTCGGGAGCGGCGTCTTGGGAGTCGTTTGCTCGAGATTCGGGCCGAAGAACCACCACGGCTCAGGGGCTTCAAACAAATCGAACTTTGGCGCGACGTCGTCGCCCATCCCCGCTGACGACGAGCACCCTGTTCAAATCGCGAGCTCGCCCCAGCTCGCCTGCCTAAAGCCTAAAGGCTTCGATCCGAAAAGGCAGGCAGGGTGGCAGAGAAATCAAGAAACGGATCGATACTTCAACGCACCCCTCTTCTCCCCTGTTCTTGGGTTCTTGGGTCCAACCCCCCTCCCCCCTCCTCCTCCTGGGCCTTCTGCTCCTGTTGCTCCTTATCCGAATCCCTTTATCCGAGTCCTCATCTTGTCTTACGTCTTACGTTACTAGGTACTAGGTACTAGGTACTAGACACTAGACACTAGACACTAGACACTAGACACTAGACACTAGACACTGGACACTAGACACTAGACTCTAGACACTAAACACCAAACACTAGACACTAGACACTAGACACTAGACACTAGACACTAGACACTAGACACTAGACACTAGACACTAGACACTAGCCACTAGCCACTAGCCATTAGCCACTATCCACTATCCACTATCCCCGACCCCCCCCCGCCCTATGACCTATGAGGATTTCGGTTTCTATTTCAGCCGTGGATCCCCATCTCGACTATCGACTGACTATCGCCTGAGGAGGTCCCGGCAACGAACGCTCAGAGAGTCTCAACACCTGCAACGCGCAGCGCCTCATCCCGATTCAAGGCATCGACGGGGAGGATGGGGGGGATCAGGAGGAGGAGAAGGAGGAGGAGGAGGAGGAAGAGGAGGGCGACCACCACCAGGGCGGACATGGGACATGGGGATGGGGGATGGGGGAAGGGTGGGAGGAGGAAGAGGAGGATGAGGAGGAGGAGGACATGGAGGAGGAGAAGGAGGAGGAGGACAGGGAGGAGGAGGAGGGGGGCAGAGTAGGGAGTAGGACTAGGGACTAGGGACTAGGGACTAGGGACTAAGGAATAGGAAATGGGAGGAAGAGACAGGGGAGGAGGAGGGGAAATAGAAGGGCGAGGAGGAGGAGGAGGGGGAGGGCCCTTCTCAAACCGCATTGCGGTACTCCCCCCGGTGGGAATCTAGAGTCTAGAGTCTCTTGCGCCCGCTACTACAAGATACAACAAACGAAGTATTTTCTCTTACATCGTGCCTCGTGGTACTCGCGTACTCTGACAGTGACGCGCTCGAGCCCTGCACACAATGCAAGCTGCACGGGCCGACGGCGTAAAAAAGTCCGCCACGTCCTCGAGGAGCGCCGAGCGCTGAGCGTCGAAGACTAGGGACTAGGGACTAGGGACTAGGGACTAGGGACTAGGGACTAGCTACTAGCTACTAGGATAGGGGATAGGGCCTAGGGCCTAGGGCCTAGGGCCTAGGGCCCGCCCAGGGCCTAGGGCCCAGGGCCTAAGGCCCAAGGCCTGAGGTGGGATACGGGATACGTGATACGTGATACGTAGGACGTAGGGCGTAGGGACGTTGGGCGCGGGGCGTGGGGCGGGCATCCGCTAGCCGCAAGCAAAGCGACGAGCGTCGAGGGCAACTCGGAAGCTTTTCGGAGGTGCTCTAAGGTCCGGCGGAGAGACGCAGAGCCGCAGAGGTTGCATGACGTGTGTATCTTGTATCTTCCTCTCCTTCTCCTCCTCCTGCTGTTCCTCCTCCTCCTGCTGTTCCTCCTCCTCCTCCTCCTCCTCCTACTCCTCCTCCCCCTCCCAAAACTTCATCCTAAGTCCTCCTCTCTCCCGCCACCTTCTGAGTCCTGCAGCCTTCCCGCTCCCTCCCCCTTCTCCCTCCCCCCCACCCTGGGCAATTCCCCCTCTCTTCCTCCTCCTCCTCCTCCTCCTCCTCCTCCTCCTCCTCCTCCTCCTCCTCCTCCTCCCTCCTCTCCCCTTCCTCCTTCCTCCTCCCGCTCCTACCCCCTACCCCCTACCCCCCTACCCCCTACCCCCTACCCCCTACCCCTGCTCCTGATTCCTCCTCCTCCTCCTCCTCCTCCTCCTCCTCCTCCTCCCTCCCCCTCCGCCTCTTCATCCTACCTCCTCGCCTCCAAACCTCATCCAACTCATTCGATAGCCACGCTAGCCGCTAGCCCGCTAGCTGGCCGAAACCCTTCTCACGTCACTGCACCGAGGACCTTGCCTTGGGCCCTAGGCCCTAGGCCATAGGCTCCCGGGCCCTAGGCCCTAGGCCCTAGGCCCCCTGGCCAGACTTGGACGCAACCTGCATCGCCTCGAACAGCCTGGCGTGCAGCAGCGTGTGAGGGGATTCCACCTTGAGGAGCTCTCTCTTCTGCTTGATCAACATGTCTCTGGTTTCCGGGGACTCTGGGCCGTGATCCTTCATTTTCTGGATGATCATAGCTTCGGCGATGGTGCTGCGGCCCTGCTTGATCAAACTGCCAAGCGCGTCGGTAAAGGCCTCGAGGTCCTTCAGGAAGGTGGCGTGCTTATCTGGCTTGAGCATATTGCCGTATTTTGTGTACGCTTTCTTGAGCTGCGCGTGCGACCCGGAGAGCTCCTTCCACTCAGACATAGCTGCATTGCCGTCTTCCGCCAGCAAGTTGTCTGGCTGAGAGGCGTGCTGGATGATATATTGCAAGCTGGCGTTACTGTCTAAGCCGTTCTTCCAATCGCCACCTCCCGAGATGCCACGCGCTATCTGGTTGAAGGCGTCCATCTTGGGCTTAGAACCAGTCTGGAGAAATTGGAGATACTCAGTGATGGCAGCGTCCTTCAGCTGCCAACCAAAACGCAAGACCTTTCGCACAATGTCGTCGAGCTTGTTGCCCTGGCCCTCCTCGTCGAGATCGGCGGGGAGTTGCTTGTCCAATAGGCGACTCAACGCGTCGAATGTGGCTCCCTTCTTCTTGTTGAAATCATGGTCGAGGCACTCCCCAGGTTTCTTGCTCTCGGACAAGGCCAGGAAACTGACGCCGGCTGTGTGGACCTCGGAAGCGCGGCGGAGCAACTTCAAGGAGCCCACCGTCGGGAAATCGCCCGGGACCTTGTCCTCGGGCAGGCTCTGGAGCAGTCCGGCCAAACAGTCGCACCAAGCATCTTGGGGCGCCTTCCACTCATGATCAAGATGTTCTCTCGATTCGGCACTCGTCGTGATGTCAGTGATCGACTTGTCGAGGAACTCCTGCACCTGGTTGACCTGCGACTCCTCGGTGAACTTCAAGCCTTTCATCGCAATCACAGAATCCATGATGGCCGTCTTCTTAGCTTTCTCGTCGCCATCCTCGCGCTGAATCGTCATCATCACGGCGTACTTCTTCGAAGCCTTCTCGGACTCCTGCTGCACGACTGCAAGCCCAGCAAGTATTTTCGTCAAGTCGTCCTTGAGTGCACATGGAGGCAAATTGCTGAGTGAGTTTTTGATGACGGGCCAGAAGTCGTGCAACAAAGCGACTTTGTCTGACTCGTCCGCGCCCTTGATCCGCTCCGACTTCTGCTCAGTGACCTTCACAATCGCGCGCTCCAGGGACGTTGTCGCACCAGGCCTCAGGTTGACCAGCAACGAGGGGATCGCTTTCAAAGCGTTCTCCAGGCTGCCTGGGATGTCCGCCCTCAAGTTCTCCTCGTGCTTCTTGATTTCTGTCGAGCCGTCGGCCTGCGTGAACGAGAAGTCTTGCCAAGTAGCATACAATCCTTTCCAAGCGTTCTTGTCGCTGCACAGCGCCGCCTTCAAGGTGTGAAGGCTCTTCTCCAGGTCGAGGGGCTCCGGCAAAGTCATGGCCCCTTCGATGTTATCCGACGTGGCGCCGTAAGCACCAGGCGTAGGGTCCGCCAGCCCACCCATGCCACGGACGACACCAATGAGCTCTTCGAGATCGAGCGGATGATCATCGTATTGCCTCAAGCCATCGAGGACGCACTTCAGCGCGGAGCACACATCCTCATTTCCACCATCCGGCTTCATGTTGATGACCACTGGAAGGAGGATGCGGTCGACGATGGCATCGGCAACGAATGGGTTCAACTTCTCGGGATCGACCTCGGAAACCAGCTGGCGCAGGACAACTACCTCGCTACTGATCGGAACGGGCTCCTCGTCACCCACCGTCAACGCTCGCTCGAGCCGGGCCCAGTCCTTGGTCGAGTACGCGGCGCTGATCTCGAACTTCCACAGCTCCTGGATGCACTGATAAGGGATTTCCTTGAGGGCTGGGGCGATGGTGTTCCAGTGCTTCTTCAGCTGCTGCGCTTCCAGCCACGGGATGCGATCCTGATGGAAGCAGGATGTGTGGCCGTGTGGCCGCGTGGCCCCGAGAGCGCCCTTGGGCCCCCTTGGGCCTTGGGCCTTGGGCCCTGAGAGGGCCACGAGGAGACATGAACCCAGCGCGACCCCGATGGGGTCTAGTGTCTAGTGTCTAGTGTCTAGTGTCTAGTGTCTAGTGTCTAGTGTCTAGTGTCTAGTGTCTAGTGTCTAGTGTCTAGTCTATCTGTCTATCTTAGGTCTTAGGTCTTAGGGCTTAGGACCTAGGGCCTTAGGGGGACGCGTCCTACTGTCCTACTGCCTACTGCCCCGGCGCATTGTTTCGAATCCCACCAGCCCTTTAGGGCTTTAGGGCGTAGGGCGTAGGTGGCCTGGGGAGTTTCCTTTTCCAACCTCCTTTCTTTCCCTTCGGGGAGGGGTTTACACTTTACACGTTTACAGTTTACACCTCCCCCCTGCTCCCTCCCGTGGACCTGGACGGGGGGGGGCCGCGAGCGGTGAGAGGGTGCTGTTTCGACCAAGACGGCGCCAAGACGCCAAGAGCGCCGCGGAGAGCCCGAGATTGCCTCCAAGATGGCTCAAGCTAGCCAGCTAGCCAGATCTAGCCAGATAGCCAACTAGCCAACTAGCCAACTAGCAACTAGCCAACTAGCCCAAGGCACCTCAAGATGGCTTTCAAGATGCTCCAAAAGGCCCCAAGCCCCAAGACCCCAAGACCGCCCCGAGACAGCCCCAAGCGGCCTCCGAGACCCCCAAGGAAGCCCCAAGGAAGCCAAAATCTTTTAAACACCTAGAGCCTAGAGACCTAGAGCCTAGAGCCTAGAGCCAAGAGAAAATCAATGCTTTCTGCTTTCTCGCCTCTTCGTGTTCGATAACCGTCCGAGGCCTCAAGATGGCTCCAAGGTGGCCCCAAGAGAGGCCCAGAGCCCCAAGACTGCCCCAAGACTGCCCCAAGAGCGCTCCAAGGGCGCTTCAAGAGGGGCCCAGGAAGCAATGTTTGGGGGCTCCCGAGGGGTGAACCCTAATTCCTAATTGCGACTATCTACTATCCACTATCCCCTTCTTTGATCGAGCTTTTCCAGGATGGCTCCAAGAAGGCTTCCAAGGACTCCAAGATAGCTCCAAGAGGCTCCCAAGAAGCCCCCAAGAGGCTCCCAAGAGCACCAAGCATGCCAAGGGGGCTTTCCAAGAGCTCCTCCTGCCCTTCCTCCCATCTCCTATCTCCTATCCTCCTATCTCCTATCTCCTATCCCCTATCCCCTATCCCCTATCCCCTATCCGCTATCCTATCTCCTATCCCCTATCTCCTATCCAATCTGACAGGTCCTGGACCTCCTCCCCTTATCCCTTATCCCCCTATCCCCTATCCCCCTATCCCCTATCCCCTATCCCCTATCCCCTATCCCCTATCCCCTATCCTATCTCCTATCTCCTATCTCCCATCTCATATCTCCTATCCCCTATCCCCTATCCCCTATCCCCTACCCCCTACCCCCTACCCCCTACCCTCCTCCTCCTCCTCCTCATCCTCCACCGCCCTCCTCCCCTTCCTCACCCCCCCTCCTCATCGTCATGTTTCCTCCCCCCGAGCTCCGGCATCAGCTCTTTCGCGGCCGTCGCTCTGTCGATGACGGCCTGGAGCTTGGCAGCGAGCGTCGAGTCGTAGCACAGCGTCCTCTCCTTGTTGAAAAGGCTGTTCCGGATGCGGGAGGCCTGGTAGATGTCGCCACCTAGCCCAGATTTGTTGGTGGCCAAGGGGACGCAGGTACCAGCCAGCATGGCAGGCAAGTTTGAGAGCGCCTGCACGTAAACATCTGCCTTTTGATTCGCTGAACCACCTTTTGAATCAGCGTCAGCCTTAGTCGGGGTGGCGAGCCCAGCCGGTCCGGTCATTGGCGTGGCTGGTGCGGCCGACGGCGACGCTGCCGCTGAAGCTGCTGCACACCCTGGAGTCCCTGGCGAGCGAACACCCTGAGCACTCTTGCTGGGGTCGAAGACCGGCACGGCGGCGGCGGCGGCGGACTGCCCGATCGTCGCCCCGCGGCCGGCCCTGCCTCGGCCGCCGCTGCGCGACCCGCGCCCGCCGCCGCCGGCACCGCGCCGCTGCCTCTTGCCGGGGGGCTGCATCACCTCGTCGATCTGCACGGCGGTCTCGGCAATAGGCACAGCATCTTCGTCGCTGCCCATATCAGCGTCCACCAGAGCAGTGGCACTGGTCATGCCCATGGCCGCCGCGGCCTCGACCTTAGCTTGCCGCTTCTGCTCAACTTGGCTGGCACTATAGATGTTGACGTTTGGACTGTTGCTCATGATCTTGGCGAACACATCCTTGCCCTGTGATGGCCGAATATGTCACTGCTTGCACAAGTGCTGATCTGTCAAAACGATTTCGCGCACGCTCTCGATGATCACCTCGGCAGGCTTCGTCTCGTCCTCCACCACGAGGCCGCTCTTCGAACAGAACTGGTTGGTCAGCGTGGAGACCTCCATGCCTAGCTCCGCGTGGCTGTAACCCTTCTCCTTCTCGAAGTCCTCTGGAGACACCACTTTGCCGAAGCTGCGGAGCCGGACCGTCGCCTTGACGACGCTCTCCACCGACTCGCGACCCAAAGTGTCGCCGTACTTGACGTCTCCATCTCGGATAGTCTTCTGATCAACATCGAGTGCCAACTTTCCCGTCGACTTGATTAGCTCGACGAATCTGGGGTCCTTCTTGGATTTTTCCTTGCACTCGTTCCAATATTCCACGAAATCTCCCTTCTGCCTCCCCACCGCGCACTTGAGGCAGGAGTCGCCAGTCGGGACGCGTCTCTCATTGTGCTTGCCTTTGTTGTAAACCAAATACTGATTCCATTGCACGGGATACCCGTCCACGATAGATGGCGTGTAGCAGCCGCCGCACTCGATGATGGCGTTGCTGGCGCCTGCGGCCGAGGAACCTGGGGTCGCTGGAACTGCTGCCATCGCCGGAAACTGTTAACTGATGGCGGATAGCGTTCACTGAAAGAGTCAGAGTCCTGGATCCTGGACCTGAGGAATACACAAAAAACAACTTGGATGTCGTTGGTGCACAACCACAAAAATGGCCTCGAGCCCAAGCGACCGGCAACGCAACAGGTGCGGGGTGTGGCTTGCGGCGAGACTCACCGCGGCCCCCACGCCCCCTCCCTGCCACCTGTCTGGCAGGGATTCTGTGATCCTCTCGGGAGCCCCCCTCTCGGGGGTCTACTGTCTACTGTCTACTGTCTACTTGGAGCCTCCATGGGAGCTCTCTCGGAGCCCCAAGAACCTCAAGAGGGCCCCGAGATGGCCCCACGGGGACCCCGAGATGGCCCCAAGACTGCCCTGGGAGAGCACAAGAACGTCCCATGAGGCCCCCAGGCAATCCTACCTGCCCTCTGGGCGTAGGCGCGTAGGTCGTAGGTGCGTAGGTCGTAGGTGTGTAGGTGGTCCAACGATGCCGTTCTTTCCTCTTCCAAAAAATCCTCTTCCCCTTCGGGGAGGGGTTTACCTTTTACTCGTTTACCCCATCCCCCATCCCCTACCCCCTACCCCCTACCCCCTACCCCCTCCCCTGGACTTGTTCGGGGAAGGGGTCGCGGGTGATTGGAGGGCCTTTTTTCGGCCGTTGGGAGGGCAATTTGTTGACACCCATCACGAGGATCGTGGCCCCCGAGATGCGATAGGGGGGGGCTCGATCGGGACCCTCTCTCCTTTGATCGATAGCCTCGAAGATGGCCCCAAGAGGCGCTCCAGGGCTCCCAAGAGAGCCCCGAGACCTAAGACCTAAGACCTAAGAGAGCCCCAAGAGGGCTCCAAGAGGGTCCCAACAGGGCCCCAAGAGGCACTCGAGAGGCCCCCAAGAGGCCCCCGAGCAACCTCAGAGAGCTCATGATAACCGGGTAACCTCCAAGATGTCCCAGTTAGCCAGTTAGCCTAGCCGCCTAGCCCAGCCTGGCTCAAGATGACTCCCAAGATGCTCCAAACGGCCCCTGTTTGGGGTTTGGGGTTTGGGGTTTGGGCCATCTGGGGCCCCTCTTGGATCTTGGACCCACCACCCACCTGCCACCCGCAACCCACCCACCACCGACCACCCACCACCGACCCACCACTCACCCACCACCCACCACCCACCACCCACCCACCACCCACCCACCCACCCACCCACCACCCACCTACCACCCGCCACCACCCGCCACCCACCCACCCACCCACCCACCACCCACCACCCACCACCCACCTACCACCTACCACCCACTCACCACCGACCACCCACCCCCCACCCCCCACCCACCCACCACCCACCCACCGCCGGCCCACCACCCACCTACCACCCACCACCCACCACCTACCCACCATCCACCCACCACCCACCCGCCACCCACCCACCACTGGCCTACCACCCGGTCACCCACCTATCGATCTCACTATCGATCTCCATTTCGCTAGTGATCTCACTATCGATATCACTCAATCGACCTCAATATCGATCTCAATATCGTCCTCACGACGTTATCGATCGCACTATCGATCTCACAGAATCGAGCACACTGCACACTATCGATCTCGCTATCGATCTCGCTGTCGATCCCACGGTCTCACGGTCGATCTCGCCGTCGATCTCATAACTCATAATATGCTTCACCATCGATGTCACTATCGCACTATCGATGTCGCGATGTCGCGATCGATCTCACTACCCACTATCCACTATCCACTATCCACTATACTCCTACAACCTATACCCTAGACACTATACGCTATACGCTGTACACTATACACTCTCGCTCTCACTATCGATCTCATGATTGGTCTCACGTCTCAATACGGACTCCGCGAGCGCCAGACGCCAGATGTTCCAAGAGCGTTCTCATAATGGCCAGGAACCCCAAGAGAGCCTCCGAGGCGCCCCCAAGCCCCAAGACGCTGCCAAGAGCACCCCAGGGAGTCCCCAAGGCCCAAAGCCCAAGGCCGGGAGTGTCACACGTCACGGCCTCTCGTGCCCCATCGCAGAGCTGCCACCGAGAATGCCGCACTGGCAATGTAGACGGCTAGACGGCTGGACGGCTAGACGGCTAGACTTGCCGCAGGTCCGCCCTCGTTGGGCGGACCTGCGATAGACGATAGACGATAGACATCTCAAGAGTCCAACAATTCAAACTCTTCTCTCGTTCTCTTCCTTCTCCACCTCTTCCTCACCCTCATCCTCGTCCCCTCTTCAACTTGCGTGGCTACTGGCTACTGGCTACTGGCTACTGCGTTTGGCCATATGGTCCTTCGTCTTTGGAGCTTATATAACAGCCTCACATATAGTTATCTAGTCACAGTCGCTAGTCTCTAGTCTCTAGTCCCCCCTTCCTACCCCCCATCCCTGTCTTCCTCCGGAGAAGACACTCAAGGGCGCTGTCAGGGAGGAGGAGGAGTAGGAGGAGGAGACTGACTGACTGACACACAGCTTTTGAACAATGATGTGCTGAAGGGCTCTCTCACTTAATTTATTTTAATGTGCACATGTTCACGCTATGCTATCTGCTAGCTGCTAGCTTGCTAGCTGGGAGCCCGCGCAGCCTCAGTCGACCCCCTGTGAGCCGACGGTCCCGCGCACAGCGCACAGTCCCTGCCGACCCCCATGGGAGCCGACG
The DNA here is from genome assembly GCA_963575745.1 of Prorocentrum cordatum. NCBI lineage: Eukaryota > Dinophyceae > Prorocentrales > Prorocentraceae > Prorocentrum > Prorocentrum cordatum. The sequence continues at coordinate 66,835 of CAUYUJ010003915.1, forward strand.
GTCCCGCGCGCAGCCCCAGCCGACCCCAGGGGACCGACGGTCCGCGCGCAGTCCCAGCCGACCCCCTGTCACATGTTACACGTTCTGACGTGCGAGGAAAAAAAGGCGAGCGGCGAGCGCAGGAACCTCGCCAAGGAATGCAAGTGCGAGCGAGCGGAGCCCTTCACGAAGATGGGTCAGCGGTTGCCCTCGTCGCAGGGGCGGCCACTCAATTGGATTCCCCCTGAAATCACCCTGGACTCGGCATGGGCATGGGGCATGGGGTCCGGTCAGTCCTTGGTCCTTGGTCCTTGGTCCTTCCTAATTCCTAATCCCTCCCGTCCTCGTCGCCCCCTTCCCTCCTCCCTCCCTCCCCCCCTCCCTCGTCCTCGTCATTATCATCCTCTCCTCCTCTCTCCTCCTCTCTCTTCCTGCTACTACGCCAGCTCTGCCTCCTCCTCCCCCTTCTCCCCCAGGACTCTTAGATCTTAAATGAGGGCACACCCTGAACAGTGTTTTCTGTTCACGCTTCGTTTTTGATTAAAGGCGTCGCGCGGGCCGTTCTACAATCTACAATCTAGAATCTAGAACAAAACAGCGAATGAACAAAACAGCGGCCCCCGAGCACCAGAAAACAAACGCACATTAAAACGGTGGCACGGCCGCGGGCCAAAACAAAACGAGGACCCAAACAACTAAACCAGCGAGCACCAGGCGACACTAAGCACTAAGCACTAAGCACTAAGCACTAAGCACTAAGCACTAAGCAGAGAGCGCGAGTAACAATTTCAGTGACCCGTCAGCGCACACACACACACACAGCACGACCCGCTAGCACGCTAGCACCTAGCACCTAGCACAAACCCTCTCCGCACAACACCCCCCCCCGCACAATCCCCCAGCACAACCCCCCAGTACAACACCTCAGCACAACCCCCAGCACAGCCCCCCAGCACAACCCCCTGGCACAACCCCGCAAGACAGTCCCCAGCACATACCCCGAGTACCCCCCCCCCCCCCAGCACAACACCCCGGCACAACTCCCCCTGGGGCCCTGGGGTTATGCTGGGGGGTTGTGCTAGGGGCTAGGGGCTAGGGGCTAGGGGGCTAGGGGCTAGGGTTTGTGGTGGGTGTGTGTGTGTGTGCTGGGGAGTTGTGCAGTTGCGCTGGGAAGATGTGCCCGGGGGTTGTGCCAGAGGGTTGTGCGGGGTGTTGTGCTGGAGTGTTGTGCTGTGGGGTTGTGCTGGGGAGTTGTACTAGGGGGTTGTTCTGGGGGGAGGCTGCTGGGGGGTTGTGCTAGTTGGTTGCGATGGGGGGTGTGTGATGAGGGATTGTGCTGAGGGGTTGTGCTTGGGGATTGTGCCAGGGGGGTTCTGCTTGGAGGTTGCGCTGGGGGTTGTGCCAAGGGATTGTGCTGGGGGTTGTGCTGGGGGGTTGTGCTGGGTGATTATGCTGGGGTGTTGTGCTGGGGGGTTGTGCTGGTGGGGTGTGCTGAGGGGGTTGTGCTGGGGCGTTCTGCTGGGCGTTCTGCTGGCGGATTGTGCTGGGGGCTTATGCTGACGGGTTGCGCTGAGGGGCTGTGCTGAGACACTGTGCTAGGGTGCTAGGGGATTATGCTGGAGGGTTGTGCTGGGGGTTGTGTCAAGGGGTTGCGCTGGGGATTGTGCTGCGAGCTGTGACAGAAGATTATGCTGGTGGGTTGTGCTGGGGGATTGTGCTGGTGCTGGGGTGCTGGGGGTTGTGCCAAGGAGTTCTGCTGGGGGCTGCGCTGGGGGATTCTGCATTATGCTGGGGAGTTGTGCTGGGGTGTTGTGCTGGGGGATTGTGCTGAGGGGGTTGTGCTGGGGGGTTGTGCGGGGGGTTCTGCTGATGGGTTGTGCTGAGAGGTTGTGCTGGGGAGTTGTGCTGGTGAGTAATGCTGGGGGGTTGTGCTGGAGTTTGTGCCCAGGAGTTTTGCTGGGGGTTGTGCTGGAGGTTGTGCTGGGTGATTATGCTGTGGTGGGGTGTGTGCTGGAGGGTTATGGGTTATGCTGGGGTGTGTGCTCATGGTGGTTGTAATATGGGGGTGTGCTGGTGATTGTGCTGGGGGATTGTGCTGAGAGGTTGTGCTGGAGGTTGTGTTGGGGGAGTGTGCTGGGGAAGTGGGTTGGGGCTCGTGGCTTGTGCTAGGTTGTGCTGGGGTGTTTTGCTGGGGGGGTTGCTGCGAGGTTGTGCCAGTGGTTTGTGCCAGGGGGTTGTGGTGGGGATTGTGCTTGGGGTTGTGCTGGAGGGTTGTGCTGGGGAGTTGTGCTAGGGGGGCATACTACGGGGTTGTATTGTGTACTGGTAACACAACAACATGCCAGCAAATCAAGCGGCGCCTGCCCGCGCGAAAACAGAACGCCCAACAAAACCTGCGGCACCTGCCTGTGCCAGAACCGAACGACCAACAAAACGACAGGCCAGTGGCCAAAACGAATGGGGCATGGGCGCGACGGCCGGCGTTCAGAGCATGCCAGAACGTGTTTTGGCACGGGTTCACAACATAAACAAAAGTATAATGGAACCAAACTAGACAAGTAGGACAACAATGTATAGGGTATAGGGTATAGGTTATAACTTATAGGTTGCGCCCTGTCTTAGATCTTAGCTATTGGACCTTACACTTTATACTTTATACCTTAGACCTTAGACCTTATACCGAGGGGGTCAGAGGCCCAAAGAGGCCAAAGCGCCGCCGGCCAGTTACTCGAGCCGCAGCAAACAGCGCAGGAGATGACGAGGGAGTATATGGTGTACGGGGGAGGAGGTTGGGAGGAGGGATAATGACTCGAGAACTCGAGGTTCGGCAACGCAGCAGGCTTCAACGAAAACGTCTCATAGCGGGGAAACCCGTCGCAGACCTCATCAGAGGTCTTATGTCCGATGGTCCTATGGCCCTATGATATCGTCAGACCGTCGTAGGTCTTAGGACGTAGGACGTAGGGCCACCCAGCGACGAGGAAGATGCCGATGCGGGCTCGCAGGGATGCCCCAGCCCACGTCTCACATGCAATATGCAAAGATACTCCACGATGCAAAACTAAAAACAAACCTCACGAATTCACGAAGGAACGCGCGATGTCACCTGGAAGACGTCGGAGAAGACGCCGCTGAAGATGATGCCGTACATAGCTGTTCCCATTGATTGAAGTGCAATAGTTTCACCAACGATGTCCAGGGCATTCTTCTCAGTAAGGGATTCCAGGCATTTCGGGTCGTGCCCCATCAGAGCAAGCCAATCGAATGACATGACCTGGCGGTCCAACCAGTAGGAATAGTTTCTGGAACGGCGTTGCTGGGTTGCCAATTTGGCATTCGATGCGTACTGCCAGCCCAGCGTTTGCGTGACATCTAGGGACACGAACTTCGCGCGATCGAACTCGTCGAACCTAAACCCATTCTTGATGCAATACTTCATCCATGACAAATCCACGCACTCGCGTTCACGATCACCACGAACGCCGTGCAAACGAATACCTGGCCTGGTGGTCCAAGGGCGAAAATCTGGGCGGACCCCGAGCTCCTTCCGGAGATCTCGCGCATGCGTGTGCCAATTGATTTTCCTCGGGTTCATCTGCCGGTTGGCGAGCCACTCCTCGTGGTCCTGAGGGGGGGGGGTGGCGCAGCCCCACTCGTACTACATACTACATACTACATACTACAAGGCGGGCAACTGCCAAATTGACGGGCCCGTTGGTGAGCGAAGCCAGAACCAACCTTGACGCATCTTGAGACGTTTGGCCCCCCCCACGCCCGTCAATCTGGGGAACATTGTCTGGGCGTCTGGCCTCGTTGGACAGTCCGCCCCCCGCGTCCTCATCCCTCATCCTACCGCCTACCGCCTACCGCCTACCTCCTGCCTCCTACCCCCTACCCCCTACCCCCTACCCGCTACCCGCTACCCCCATACCCCATACCCCCTACCCCCCCTCCCCGTAACCCGTAACCCGTAACCTGTAACATCCCTGGACGTTCCTCCTTTCCCCTTTCCCCTCCACCTCATCCCTGACACCATAGGCCATAGGCCATAGGCCATAGGCCATAAGGAGCCCCACCGCCCACTGAAGGCCTCAGGCGCTGGGGGCCCGCGCCCATCTCGGCACACTTTTCAAACGCTTCGTGGCTCCATAGGCCATAGGGCCATAGGGCATAGGGAGTTCCACCGAAGACCCTCATCCCTAATCCATAATCCCTAATCCCGAATCCTAATCTTAATCCCTAATCCCTAGTGCCCTAGTGCCCTAGTGGCAGCGTTCGCATGGCGGCCCCGCATACATCGTACATTTTGGCACACCCCTCACACGTTGCGTGGCCCCATAGGCCATAGGCCATAAGGCCATATGGAGCTCAACCGAAGGCCCCAATGGCAGCGTTCGCATCGCTGCCGTGGGCTCATTTTGGCAGCCTTCACACGCCTCCTGGCCCCATAGGCCATAGGCCATAGGACCATAGGCCACAGGCCATAAGCCATAGGACATAGGACATAGGACATAGGATGCATCCAGAGTCTCTCGGCGGCCCCGGGACCCAGGAGCAGGTGCCAAACGCAAGACCGCAAGAGATTGCGAAATATGGCTGGCGGCTGGCGCCCTTCCCGCCGACCCCCAAAGCCCCAAAGACCAAAGAAGGTCATGTATTCGTGCTTGCTTTGTGCCTTTTCGATAAGTGAGGGATGTCTGCCTATCCCGTCGGTGTTCGGCCAGTGGTGAGCCGTGCTGTGCCTTTCAATGTTCGGTCGGGGGGTCGTTCGGCCCCCTCCATGTTCGGCTTAGTCGCTTAGTCGCTTAGTCGTTTGGTCACCTCCGTGTTCGGTCGGGGGTGAGTCGCTCGAGCCCCTCAGTTTCGGTCGGAGGCGAGTTGTCCGATGCCCGTGTTCGGTCAGAGGTGAGTCGCTCGAGCCCCTCAATGTTCGGCCGGAGATAAGTCGGTAAGTCGTTCGGTCGCTCGCCCCCCTTAGCTTTCGGTCGGAAGTGAATCGCTCGGTGCCCTAAGTCCCTAAGTCCTAAGTCCTAAGTGTTCGGCCAGTGGTCAGTCGGTGAGTCGCTCGGTCCCCTCAGTGTTCGGTCGGAGGTGGATCGGTCTGATGTGAGTCGTTCTGTTCCTTCAATGTTCAACCAGTAGTGAGTCGTGAGTCGTCTGGCTCCCCTCCGCATTCGGTCGGGGGCGTGTCGTTCGGTCCCCTCAGCTCTTGGTCGGAGGTGAGTCTTTCGGTGTCATCTGTGTTCGGCTAGTGGCTAGTGGCTAGTGTCTAGTGGCTAGTGGCTAGTGATGAACCGCTCGGCCCATGAGTGTTCGGCTAGCGGCTAGTGGCTAGCGGCTAGCGGCTAGCGGAGTTACAACTGGTAGGAGAGGCGATTGAAAAATGTTAAAGTGGTGTCGAAGTTAGAAGTTAGAAGTTCGAACTGTTAACGAGGTGTCGTCTTCGTCGCTCGTCGGTCGTCGTCGTCGTCGTGGAAGACGCCGTCGCCGTCGTTGTTGCTGCAGTCACCGTCGCCGCTGGTTACGGGTTACGAGTTACGGGCTAGGGCCTACGGCCTACGGCCACGGGCTATGGCGTCGGACATGCGTGGTGCGCGGTGGGGGCACGGTGGGAGGACCTCGACGACGTTTGCACGACTGGCGGCCTGTTAAAGACCTGCGCCCAAGGGCCCCGGGAGACTGCAAGTCTGCACGCGTCAAGCGTCAAGCGCGGCGGGGGCATGACGGGGGGCCCTGTGCGATTTTTGCAGGGCGGGGAGCTCAGAGGCTCCAGGAGGCTGCCCGTGTCAGGCGCGGTGGGGGCATGGTGGGGGGTCTCCGATGATTTGCGCAGCGTGGACGGTCGATGGCCCCGAAGAGCTTGCGCCCAGAGGCTCCAGGAGGCTGCCCGCGTCAGGCGTGGCGGGGGCATGGCGGGGAGGTCCTGGACGGATTTAGCATTTAGCAGGGCGGGTAGCCCCTAAAGGCTAAAGGCTAAAGGCTAAAACCCTAAAGCCCTAAAGCCCTAAAGCCAAAAGCCGAAAGCCCTAGAGAGTAAGGAGAAAGGTAAGGACTTGTGCCCAGAGGCTCCAGGAGGCTGCCAGTGTCCGGCGTCGTGGGGGTATGAGTATGGAGTATGGAGTACACAGTATGGGAGGGCCTGAACGATTGCTGCAGAGTGGGTGGCCCTTTGCCCAGAAGCTCCAGAAAGCTGCCTGCGAGGCGCGGTGGGGGGGTGCATGGTGCACGGTGGGAAGGCCCTGGTCGATTTGTGCAGAGTGGATGGGGGCATGGATGTGGGTCCTGGGTGATCTCCAGGACTCCAGGAGGCTGTCGGCGTCAGGCATGGCGCATGGTGGGGACATGGCGCGGTGGGTGCATCGGGCGATCTTTGCAGGGTCGAAGGCCTTAAGAACTTGCGCCCAGAGGCTTCAGGTGGCTAGGTGGCTAGGGGCTAGGGGCTAGGGGCTAGGGGCTAGGGGCTAGGGTCGAGGTGGCTGTCAGTGTCAGGCGCGGAAGAGGCCCGTTCGGGGGTGCTGGGCGATTTTGCTGCGTGGGTGGCCCCTCCTAAGACCTAAGACCTCAGACTCTAAGCTCTAAGCTCCAAGACCCTTTGCCCGGAAGTGCTGGGAGGCTAAGGGCTAAGGGCTAAGTGCTGGGAGGCTGCCAGTGTCGGGCGCGGAGGGGGCACGGCGGTGCGCCCTGGACGAGTCTCGCAGGGCGGGTGGCTGGGTGGCCCCCAAAGCCAAAGGCCCTCAGGCCCTCAGGCCCTGAGAGCCGAGAGCCTGTGGCCAGAGGCTCCAGGCCCCAGGGGGCTGCCGCTGTCAGGCGTGGTGCGTGGTGGGGACATGGCGGGGGGCCCTGAAGGATTTGCGCAGCTGGGGGCCTGTGCTCAGAGACTCCAGGCTCCACGAGGCATGGCGGGTGGCGCGGGGAGGGGGGGGGTCCTGGACGCCTTCTGCAAGGTGCAAGGCGGGGGGGGTGGGGCCGGGAGACCTACGACCTGAGACCTCAGACCCTCAGAGCCTGTGCCCAGAGGCGCCAGGGGGCTGCAAGCGTCGGGCACGGTGGAGGCATGGCGGGGGGCTGGACGAACTTGGCAGGGCGATGGCCCCTTAAGCTTCAGACCCTAAGCCCAAAGCCCTAAGCTTGTGCCCGGAAGCTTCTATATAGGATGCGGATCCCAGCGGAATTGCATTGGCGCCATCTTGAGTTTTGAGCCCTTGTAGGATTTAGGGCCGTATAAGGTATAGGGTATAGGGCACAGCGCATAGGGGCCGCGCGTGACCCCCGCGAACCCCGTAGGCTGCAGGGCTGGAGGGAGGTGTGCTTATAGGTAATAGGGAATAGGGAATAGGGAGTAGGGAATAGTGAGATGGTTTAACGGGTAAACTTCGCGCGCGCCGCGAACGAACATTTTATTTCGGTGGCGCGGCGAATGGCGCGCGCCGCCACGCGCGCTTTGTTGGGGGACGGGGGAGGGGGGGGTGAGAGCGGACACGCTTGGGTTTGTTTCTAGTGCGCGGTGCACTTAGCGACCTAGCGCTTAGCGGCTTAGCGCTTAGCGCTTAGCACCCAGCGCTTGGGGCACGCCGCGGGGAGGGGGCGGCGCAGGGGAGGGGGGGGGGGTGGCATTTTTCAAGGGGAGGGGGGGGGGGGGTGCTTAGCGCACGCCGCGGAAGGTGTTTTGGGCCCCCGGGGCGGTTTTCGGGCCCCGGGGCGG
>CAUYUJ010003916.1:0-2500 GCA_963575745.1 Prorocentrum cordatum
CCTCCTCCTCCTCCTCCTCCTCCTCCTCCTCCTCCTCCTCCTCCTCCTCCTCCTCCTCCTCCTCCCCCTGATCCTCCTCCTCGGTTCTCCTCCTCTTCTTCACCCCCCTCCTCCTCCCCATCCCCCTTCCCCCCCCCCTGGAGGCCTGAGGAGGCGCGCGGCGGCGGCTCTGACGGCGACGGCGCGGCCCGGCGGGGCCCGGCGCGGCGCGGCGGCGGAAGCGGGTGGACCGCGGAGCGGCGCGGCTCGGCTCGCCCCCTCTATTGCCTCCTCCTCCTCCATCTGTTCCTCCTGCCCCTCCTCCTCCTCCCTTTCAGTAATCCTCCACCTCCTCCTCTCCTCCTCCTCCTTCTCCTCGCCTCCTCCTCCCCCCCCCATCCTCCTCACCTCTCTCCCCTCCTCCTCCTCCCTCCTCCTCCTCCTCCTCCTCCCCCTCCTCCTCCTCCTCATCCTCCTCCCCCTCCTCCTCCTCCTCCTCCTCCTCCTGAGCCTCCTCCTCCTCCTCCCCCTCCCCCTCCTCCCCCGTGGCTGCTTTGGCTCCATCGCGGTTCAAGCCGGGGCCGAGTGCCAGGGCCTTGGGCCTTGGCACGGCCAATCCACGACCCAAGGAAAAAGAAAATGGTCTCCCCTCCTCCTCCTCCTCCGCCTCCTCCTCCTCCTCCTCCTCCTCCTCCCCCTCCCCCCCCCTCCCGCCGCCTCTCTCTTCTTCTCCTCTTCTCCTGGTAGCTGTTTGGGCCCCTCCTCGCCATTGCGGTTCAAGCCGCCGCGGGTCAGGGCCTCAGTCAGGAGGCCCTGGCCCAGCCAAGTAATCAGGAAAAGCTCCTCCTCCTTCCTCCTCCCCCTCGGAAGCCTTCCTCCTGTCCCTTCTCCTCCTCCTCCTCTTCGTTCGGGCCGTCCTTCGGGGGGGGGGGCTGCTGCTGCCGCCGCAGCCCGAGCCTGAGCCGCCAATCTCTTGGAGTCGGTTCCTGTGGCCCTCGTGGGTCTTGGGGTGTCTCTTTGGGGACGTATGGGGATGTGTTGTGCCGCCTTGACGTTCTAGGGCTTTGTAGTTGTATCCTCGCGTAGCAGTGTAGAAGTAACATGTGCTGAGTCAGTTCAATTCAATTCAATGCAATGTATTGTAAATGAATATCATTGTGCTTAATAGAATTTCGTTAATTCTAATTCAATTCAATTTTAGATAGTTTCAAGCTAAATAGAATTAGGTTTAATTCATTGTAATTAGAATTAGTTTTAATTCATTATCATTATATTATAAATTAATTGTAAATTATTTTAAAGAGGGGTCGCAATTTCAGGCGAATGGTAGGATCCCTGAGTAGTGCCGAACCCGAACGCACCAAGACGGAGCTGCCTGGCCCCAGCGCCGGCCCCCAGTGCCGTTTCTCCCATGAAGTGCTATACGAAGAGTCCTAGCGAGAGTTCCTAGCGAGAAAAGTCTCATTTACACTGTTGGCCCCTTGCGAGAGTTCCCGCGTGCAGATGTTGTCGGTTCCGGAACTCGATTGGTGCATTTTTTGCCTCAGAGCAAAAAGAACCGCCGAAGCTCGATGGCGGCGACGACGGCGCACCTACTGCGGTACGCACGGCAGAGAGGCGCCAGGCGGTGCCCCCAGAACCGCGCGCGCCTAGCCGTGCACATTCTGCACGTACACGCGTTCACATAATCCGTAAGGGCTTCGCCCCCTGCCGCCGGCCCCCTCTCTCGGATAATGAGCTATGCAAGAGCTAAATCATGAGGCCTCGGCGCCGCCGTGAAGCAGCATCGGCAAGAGAAATTGAGATCCTGATGACACTGTTGAACTCGGTGTTGCATCTTGAACCTGCCCTCGTATGCTGTGCACTGAGGTTTCCCACATAATTTCGGACATGTGGCAAATCCCATGTGTTTTTGGACCCTGACCCCGCCGATCTGCGTAAGGGGTGCCGCAGAATTTCAGAAATGTAGCAAATCCCATTGGTTTTTCGACCCAGACCCCGCCGATCTGCATGAGGGGTGCCGCCGAATTCCAGAACTGTGGCAAATCCTATTGGTTTTTCGACCCTGACTCCGCCGATCTGCGTGAGGGGTGCCGCCGAATTTCAGAAATGTGGCAAATCCCATATGTTGTTCGACCCTGACTCCGCCAATCTGCGTGAGGGGTGCGTTCGGATTTCAGAAATGCGGCAAATCCCATAGGTTGTTCGACCCTGACTCCGCCAATCTGCGTGAGGGGTGTCGCCGAATTCCAGAACTGTGGCAAATGCTTTTGGCTTTTCGACCCTGACTCCGCCGATCTGCGTGAGGGGTGCCGCCGAATTTCAGAAATGTGGCAAATCCTATATGTTTTTGGACCCTGACCCCGCCGATCTGCGTGAGGGGTATCAGTTTCGACCCCCCAGAAATTCCGATACCCTTCCCAGGAGACGCTAACCAGGCTGATTTTCGGCTCCCCCCCTCGCGCGTTCTACAACAAGGAACAGTAAGCAGCATAAGGCAAACTGCAACAGTGGAAAGTGG
>CAUYUJ010003916.1:5000-25000 GCA_963575745.1 Prorocentrum cordatum
CGGCCGCGCTGCACGGGCGAGCTGCGGCGGCTGCAGGGCGGCGCGCCGGCCAGCGGGGCGCCCGCCGCCGAGGTTCAGGAGGGAGAGATGCGGGCACAGACACAGATGAGCGCCGACTTTCGGGAGGGTGCGGGACGGCATTGGACATGGATCGAGGAAGAAGAACACGGCATGTTCTTCGAACATTTTTGGCCGAGACCGGCTTGTATTCATACACCAGGTCTATGCTCTAAGAACCTTGCATTTGTTATTAAAACAACCGTTCGTTCTGAGAACATGTCCTGGTAGGCCTATCAGGATGCCGGGACGGTCGGCCCCTACCCAATTATTTGTGCCTCGGCGCTTCGCCGGCGTGGCCTCTGGTGCGGGCTCACAGGTGCCCCTCCAGCACTGGCCTGCGCCCCCAAATTTGGCTTACCCGCGGCCCTCTTGAAGCCGCGCACCAAGGGTCGCGCGGTGGCTCGCTATTCAGGACGACGAGGACGAGGCGGTGGAGGAGAAGGAGGAGGAGAAGGAGGGGGGGAGGAGGAGGAGGAGGAGGAGGAGGAGGAGGAGGATGAGGAGGAGGAGGAGGAAGAGGAGGAGGAGGAGGAGGAGGAGGAGGAGGAGGAGGAGGAGGAGGAGGAGGAGGATTTTTTGGGGCACGACCGCCGCACTGCATGCATGAAGCTCACTGAAAGTGTCTTGGAGCAGGGTCACTCCACTCTCCTTGGGGTGGAAGCCCTTGCAAATCTGATTCCAGCTATGCGGATTATACTTCTTGTCGAGACTGCCGTCACTGAAAGTGTCTTGGAGCAGGGTCACTCCACTCTCCTTGGGGTGGAAGCCCTTGCAAATCTGATTCCAGCTATGCGGATTATACTTCTTGTCGAGACCCGTCTTGCTATCTTTCGGCGGTCCCGTGCACAGACTGCCGAGCTTGGCGAGACGGCCACCTGAAGTATAGCCCTTACAGATGGCACACACGACCAGCAACGAATCATTCGAGCAGTCGAAAATTACGCATCTGTCGCTGGAAATCTCGGAGTGCCTGCACGTTGATTCTCGGCACTCCGCAGCATCGGCCAGGAGACGGCGAGGCATTGCTAGCACGCCTGGCCGTGCGCAGGCAAACAGAGCACTGCCAAAAACGCTGGGAGCCAGCGGGCGGGCCCCTCCATTCCCACTGATGGGGGGCGGGGGCCTCTCTCGGGACTCTCGCCACGGGCGACTTCCACTCCACCCCCGACAAGTCCGTTCGGGGCCAGAGCGGTAGCACAGCCGCCGCCAAATGCACCACGAATTGGGCACACTCGAGCGAACGGCCAACAGCAGAGGACAGATCGTCCGAGGGCAAGGGATGCATAGCGGCGCCGAGCTTCGCAGCACGGTCAGCCGCATCGTTGCCGACTCGCCGAAAACGCAAGGCCTCGTCGATGTCTGGGCAATCAAGAGCCAGGTGCGCACGCACCCTCTCGCACCCAAGCAACCTTTGCCCCCCAAGAGCCCGCCCCTGCAACACGAGCCCCGCATAAGGTCGCTTGGGTGGGAGACGCTGCAAGTCATTCATGCCGTGCATGCTGACTACAGTGGCACTGTCGGAGTAGAGCTGCGTCGGCGCCGAAACAAGGGCACCTGCCATCGCGTAGGCCGCAAACTCTCCCGCCTGTGGAGTCAGTGGGCAGCTGTTCCACACAGGACCCCAGGCCGAGGCGAGCAAGTTGCTTCGGGGGCCGAGCACTGCCATCCCCCACCCAGCACGATTCGATTCTCGCACGACCCTGCGCGTGCAGGACCCGTCAAGAAAAATGGGTCCCCACAGATTCCGAGCACCTTCTAGGGGAAGATCCATGTCTTCGGCCTCGAAGCCGTCAGGGAAATATCGGAAACGGATGCCATCGTCATCGTCCCCCTCGCCGGCTATCGGGCAGGGGGGGACCACCTCCGCTGGATGCTGGAACAGTCCTGAAACGATCTCAAACGGTACTTGCCCCCCGTTCCACTCGACATAGTCACGGATGCTGTCCAAGAATGGCTGAGGCACGATGGCGGCACGTTCTTCGGCGGCAGCGGGGCATGCCCAAAGCCTGTGGTACAGCGTGCCCTCCAGGGGCATTGCACAGCGAGCAGACGTCGCCGACGTCGTAGCCCGCCTCGCGGGCCCTAGAGAGGGGCCAGAGACCTTGGCAGGCAAGGCGCCGAATCACCCCCTTCTGCCTGGCCGAAAACTTCCTAGGCCGAGTGGCAGCAATGACGACGTCAACACACAAACGATGCACTCCGTCGCCTCCGTACTTCGAAGCCGCTTCCCGCTCGAGACTTCTCCACACCCCTTCCCTGAGAAGGATTTTAAGGAGCGCAGGAGGGGTGAGGGCGAGGGAGTGGTGGGCCCCCAGGTCGCTGATCAATAAGAAAGGCGAGGGCATAGACCAGCTGATCCTTTGAAGGGACAACTTGAGGGCTCCAATGGGCCCCGAAACCGAACGCCACGTCCAGGAGATCGGATAGCTCGCATTCCAAAGGTCCCGAAGCTCGTTCCAGGAAAAGCAAAAATCGGTAGCCCGAGTGCGCCTGGCCCAAACCTTTTTAGACCATCGGATGATGGGAGAGACCGCCCCGAACCACGCCCACTTCGATCCCGGGCAAAATCGTTAAACTGCGGCCGCCGACGGCCGGCTTCATTGCACCAGCAAAGAGCCGCCGAATCTTCAAAAGTTCGCCGTCGCTGCAGCCGTGCACCTCGCTGCCGTAAGTGATACCGGACAGGGGCCCAGCAACGCAGAGTTTAATAGCCCTGCGTCCTAGAACAGCTCGCTGGCGGACAAGCCGCCCGACTCGGCGCTCCGCCTTCGCCAGCCTCGCCCTTGCACGAACGTTGCGCCCCCGAACGCGGCGAGCGCCTCCTACTGTGTCGTCAATGCCGAGGTTGACGGCGGCATGCGAATGAGCTCCTCCAAACAGCCCCAACCGTCTCTGGATGTGTCTGGAGATTTCCCTGGAAGACGAAATGAGACCGACCTTTTCAAGGGGAACGTTCGCATGCAGACAATCCGAAATAACGATATGCAGCTGACTAGCCGCGTCGGCGAGGTCCCGACTAATCGCTTTAATCGAACCCGTCGCATTGAGCCCCATATCGTCGATGTACGCGTCGAAGGTCACACTCCGAGGGATGACCGACCGGTCGAAAGCATCCCAAGCGAAAACTCGGATCAGGGTCGTGGCGAAACTACACCCCGCGATGATGCCCACGCGGGCGTGCATGGGACAAGCCACGACCCCTCCCAACACAACGAACCTCGCGGACCTGTGCCCCGCCAAACAAACCGAGGAAATGGGGTGAGGAAAGTTGCGCTGTCTACACTTCAAGGCCAAAGCCTCCAGGGGGATCCGCTCATAATATTTAGCAATGCCCCACAGTAACGTGCACGCATGCTGAGACTGACTGCGAGACCTCTCCGATCGAGCAGTCTGCCTCCAGACGACGTCGCTCGCCGACTTGCACTGGCCTGCCGCCCAAAAAGCACGTTGGTTGGCTGTCTCCAACTGCACCGCAAGATGGTGACGGCACTTGCCCCGGAGACGGCACAGGCTGGGAAACACTCCTACCGGACGGAGTCCCGAAGACGGTTTTGGCAGCATCGCGATGATGAGGGCCCGCAGCTGGGGGGGAATGGGCCCCGTCATCTCCATCATCGTGAAAAACCGAGAGAGAGCCGCCAAGGCCCCGTCCGACAGGAGCGCAAAGTGGCGCATGTGAAAGCCGTCTAGGCCCACAGCGGACATATGAGCAAAGGTTTTGGAGAACTTACGGATTTCTTCAATGGGCACAGGGGGGGGGGGGTCATTGATCTTCCCTGCCTGCTTGGCGGGCACGTCTAAAGCTTCCCACGAGCCGCGGAACCCTTGTGCCTCGTCAGCCAGCAGGGACTGCGGGTCGGACACCACGCAGCCGTTGGCGCAGAGGGTCGTGCTGGCCTTCCAGGCCAGTGGGTCCTTGGTGAACGCGCGAGCCCTCCCTCCTCCTTGGCCCACCGACTCCGTAAGCCAGTCCGCCCAGTCCTTACGAGCCTGCGAAGAATAAAAAGTTGAGCACTGCTCAGCGTGCTCGCCAACCGCGCCCCCCAGATTCTCAGCTCGGACCTGGGGCGTGTCCTCCGAAAGGCTACGTTCGAGGCAATCCGAGGCCAGCTGGGAGACCCTTTCCAGGATATCAGGGAACCCAGGGAAGTCAGGGACCTCGGGACCCGAAACTTCAGATCCAGAGGGCTCGGCTCCAGGAAGGGGCTTGCACAAACTCGAGGGGGGGCGACGCAAGAGCACGGGCCGCTTCTCGAGCCTGAGGCCGATCCGCACGCAGAACAGCCCCCTGGAAACGCTTGAAGTGACTGGCAAGCCAACGGCTCGCGCGGAGCTGGGGGTACCTGACACACCCTTTATCTTTCCCAAGGATGGGCCTCCAGTGGGTGATGGGCCCCTTGCCCCTCGACCCCCAGACAGGCAATTCCACCCCCAAGGTCCTGGCCAGCTCCCGCTCCGCCAAGCCTGCCCAGGAGGCGTACGCCTCGCTAAACAACTTGGAAGTCATGGCAACGTCGTCCCCACGCCGCGCCCTGATGAAGGCTGCATCCAGCTTGGCCTGCACACGCTCGAACTGCTGAGGTGCGGACTGAGGTCCGAACGGCGGCGCCGAGGGTAACGAAGGCGGCTCCCTGAAAATAAGGTAGTGCATCTTCGCCATCCCCGCATGGAAGCAAATATGAACTCGAAGGCGAGGAAAGAAACCCGCATCTTCGACTGGTTCTATACTCTGGACCGCCTTCGACACTCCCGACGAGAGAACGAAATAATCATATTCTCTGCCTTCGCCAGTGTGACAAGTAGGCTTGCCCGTGCAGGTGGCCTGGCCAATGAGCGACGAGAAGCCAGACCCGGCTAGAGTCGACGGGTCCATGTTCCAGTCCCCTCCCGCGGTGAACGGTTTGCCACGCGTGGGCCCCAACGCCCCGACAGCCGACAGGGTTTCCAGATTCGCTTCGGACACAAACCCTCCGAGTCCCTGGGGTACGCAGAGCAACACAAAACCGCGCCACCCTGGGGGGCGTGCACTTCGGCCGCCAGGGCCCGATGCGTGGCCACGACAGATCCCGAAGACGGCGGATGGAGCCCCACGGTCTGCCTACGCAAAATCGCGACTCCCGCAGACGGGCCCCCCCCTGGGCCAGTAGTCGCGGGGGCCCACAAGCTTTTGAAACCAAGGACCAGGCAAGCGGAAGACGCACGGTCCAGGGACTCCTGCGAAATCAATGTATGCTCCTGGACCATGATCACTTCAGCTCTAGCGCTGGGCAGCCAATCTTTCACCGACCCCCACGAGTTGCCGTTCACGGAGACGACGCTCAGACGAAACGACTCGGCCTCGGGGGGGGGGGCGGAGGGGAAAAAGGGCCCTTCAGGCGACTAAAACTGCCAGCGCGTCCTGAGGTTGGTATTTTCGAAACTGCATCGAGCGCAACGTGAGGAAGGGAAAGAAACGGCGAGCGGCCCCTGAACTGCGAAGGGTCGCTCCCAGACAAAAAATTGGAGCGCGCCAGGCCTTCAGGAATCAGGTGAACATGATGCTGCAGGTCCCCCCCTTGAGCTGCCGCCAGGGGAGGCTTCTTGTTGAGGGAGTCCACCACCCCGTTCCGCCTGGGCCTGGGCACGTTGGGCAATGGCAGCGACCTCGCCCCTGACTCGGCCAGCGGCGGCGGCGTCGGGCGATCCGCCAGGCTGCTCAGCCGCTGCTGCGGCGGCCGCAGGATCTCCAGCATGTGGCCCGTCAGCCCCTTGGCCGTCCCGTGGAGCTGCGCCTCCAGGAAGGCCACCTTCAGGGCCTCGCCGACGTTTGCCAGCGATGCGCTTGAGGTACTGCTCGTGCTCCTTCTTGACCGCCTCCGCCTTCGCGACAGCGTCCTGGAAGAGCTGCTTGGCGGCGGCGGCGATGTGCCCCTTGAACTTGGCACGGCGCTTCTCGACCTCGTCGATGTCGGCCTGCTCCAGCTCGAGTTCACCTGGGAAGTCGCTGAAGAGGCCGCCGTCGTCGATGGTGATGTCCGCCACTTCGCCAGCCACGAGGTCTCGCAACGACAGCACAGGCCCAGGCGCAGGCTCCGAGTCAGCCTCGATGACAATGGGGGCCACCTCCCTGTGGAGCTTCGCCGCCAATGTGCGGTGCTGCTTGATGAGCGCCTTGGACTTCTGCGACAGGTCGTGCAGGTACGTCTCCTGCTTGCGAACGCCCTCCACCGACCGGTTGTACTTTGCCAGTTCCGCTTCCATCTTGCTGTCCAGCTTCGTGATCTCACGATGGAGCTCCGACACTTGGTCCTGCAGAGGCTTGGGAGCTGGTCTCGCCTTCTCGGTGAGCGCGTCGATCTTTGACTGGTACTTCTTGGCGGTCTCCTCGTCCCCGTCGCGCTTGGCGAGAGACGCCAGCATCTGCAGCTCCACGGTTCCCAGAGGGCCCGATGATGCGCCACCTCCTGCTGCTCCTGCTGGGCCATGCGCCGCAGCACGGCCGCCAGGCTGGGGTCCAGGAAGGAGGGCACGCCACGTGCCAGGAGCGATGGCGCCTGGAGCTGCAGGCTGGCCACGAAGATGAGACCGCACACCGCGAGGGCCCTGAGGGTGGACGGGTGCTGGGGCCTGCCGCTCGGCGCCGCAGTGCTTGCAGTTGGCCGAGAGCATGGACGTCTTGCCGCACCCGCACTGAACGCACTTCCAGCGCTCGGTTGACTCGCCGCCCTTCGCACCCTTGACCCCGCCCTTGCCCACGTGGGGCTGCACCATGTGCCAAGGAGGTACGACGCCTTGCCAAAGATGGTCTCCTTGGCCTTTGCCGCCGCCGCCTCCCTTGCCGCCATGGCGCCACATGCAAGAGAAAGGCTGAATGTCCGTTCAAATTGGCCCGCTGACACCAGGTGCGGAGGAGGAGGAGGAGGAGGAGGAGGAGGAGGAGGAGGAGGAGGGAGGGGGAAAGCAGGGCGAGGAGGGCGGCCTGCGAGAGCCTTGCCAAGCAGCGGCCGCGCAGGGGCGCGCCTGGGCCACTCCTTGCGTGAAGTCGAGTGCTCTCATCGGGCGGATGGGGTGACCAGAATGCTGTGAACGACGATCAATGGAGAGGAGGCGTGTTGTCAAGTAATTCCCAGATGTCTCATACATGTTATAAATATGTCTGAAACCAGTAAGCTACATGCTTCAAGCATTTTACAGCCGTTTCCGTCATATTAACACCTTTTTAATTCAACGGTTGGATTGTTAGGATGTCCATTGTTATGGCACCCGCAACTAGAATGGGGGGAAGACAAGGGCCTCCAAGGGGCTCTCGAGGGCCCCCCTTGGAGCCAGCAGGAGCTTCAGAGGGGCTCCACAGAAGGCCCCTCTGGGGCTCTTTTCTTCACCCCCCCTATCTACCCAGACCCCCGACGTCGTGATTTTTGTTCACAACGTCGATCCGCACAGGTCTGGCCCGGTTTTTCGACCCAAGTCGTTTTTTGACGGTCCCTAGGCCTGGGAAGGGCCCCTGGAGGCCGAACGTCGAGGAACACCTCCCGTCGTGTTTTTTGCAGGCTCGAGGGGTTCTGGGTAGGTCACCATGCATCGCCACCTGCCCAAGCTCAATTATTTGTGCTCCCCGGGGCCCCTGCAGAGGTGGGGAGGAGGAGGAGGAGGAGGAGGAGGAGGAGGAGGAGGAGGAGGAGGAGGAGGAGGAGGAGGAGGAGGAGGAGGAGGAGGAGAGGAGGGGGAGGAGGAGGAGGAGGAGGAGGAGGAGGAGGAGGAGGAGGAGGAGGAGGAGGAGGAGGAGGAGGAAGGAGGAGGAGGAGGAGGAGGAGGAGGAGGAGGAGGAGGAGGAGGAGGAGGAGGAGGAGGAGGAGGAGGAGGAGGGAGGAGGAGGAGAGGAGGAGGAGGAGGAGGAGGAGGAGGAGGAGGAGGAGGAGGAGGAGGAGGAGGAGGAGGAGGAGGAGGAGGAGGAGGAGGAGGAGGAGGAGGAGGAGGGAGGAGGAGGAGGAGGGAGGAGGAGGGAGGAGGAGGAGGAGGAGGAGGAGGAGGAGGTTGAGGAGGGAGGGGCCCCTGCAGAGGTGCGGTGCGAGGGCGGGCGGCTCGCGGGAGCGGCCGCCTGCCGCCGGCCAGGCTGCGGCGCCCCGGCCGTGCCGCGCGCGGGCCGCCCGAGCTGCCAGGAGATCGGCTGCCCGCCGTGGGGTCGCGCGGGCCCCGAGGGTCAGGTCGGGCAGGTCCTCCTGCAGGCGGAGTTTTGGGGCAAACGTCATCGAAAACGTCAAACCATACACCGACACAGACAAACACAGTCGACAGCCATCGTCCCCAGCCTATGTTTTGACGATTTTGGAATTTCCCTCCTGCAGAGTGACATGGCCGACGTAACCCGAGGGCAGCGGGTCCCGAGTAGGGGTCGAAGCAGATGGGGCCAGAGGATTGCGCTGCATCGGGACGCGGGTCCCGAGGGGAGCGGGTCCCGAGGTTTGTCGCCGGCGTCGGGCCCTCGGGGCCTTCCACGGGGCTCAGGGGTCGGGGGTCAGTGCAAACGGGGGTCAGTGAGAGCGTGGGCTCTCGCAGGATCTCACAGGGCCAGGGGTGCATTGACCAGGGCTTTGGCGCAGGATCCTGCAGGATCCTGCAGAGCCTGACTGACCCGGGTCTGGAAATTGACCCGGTACAGTAGAACCCCGACCCTCCACGGGCCCCGGTTCCGAGGTCATCTAGGCCCTGTCGTTCCCAATTCCAGACATAGTGCCGAGCACCCCGAAAGGTATCGCAAGAGTGTGGGGCCCGACACGCTGGCGAAGTGCCGAGCGAGTATCGCCTCCCAGGCAGGGCCCGAGACGTGAAAACCGCTCAGTTTCGATAAATTCTGGGCGCTCGAATTTCTTTCTCATGGCCGAGCCAAGTCAAGCAAGCCACCCCCTTTGCACGAAGGCAGGCCCACAGAGGGCGCGAGGGCGCGAGGGTGATCAAGGCCAAAGTAAGTTGGAGCATCAGAACGCTCGCCGTGGGGGGCGCGGTGGAGGGTTTCTCCGAAGGGCTTAGGCGACCCGTCTTCCTCCTCCTCCTCCTCCTCCCCCTCCTCCTCCTCCTCCTCCTCCTCCTCCTCCTCCTCCTCCTCCTCCTCCTCCTCCTCCTCCTCCTCCTCCTCCTCCTCCTCCATGTCCTCCTCCCCCTCCCCATCCTCCACATCCTCCTCCTCCCCCTCCTCCTCCTCCTCGGGTCGCATACGGCTCCGGGGGGAACCGTGCAGGACGCGGGTCCGGACGGAAGCGCGTCACGAGGTTTGTCGCCGGTGTCGGGCCATCGGGGCCCACCACGGGCCCTGGGACCGTCAGGAAGCGGCTCTGGATGAAGAGCTCGTCCTGAGGGGAGTCCAGGATGCCCCGTTTTCCTAAGGACCCGTTCCCCCCATGCTAAAATCAACCCGCATAGGAAGGATGGGCAACCTTCCCAAGGGTACCCCTGCATCCTTGCCCCTTCGGCCCATCCTTGGCGACTTTCGCTGGCCAGCCTCGGTCGAAAGACGTCCACTTGGCCCTCCAAGGCCCCTGCATCCTTGCCGCGCGTCCTTCTGATGCGGATCGACTGTGACAGGATCGGCTGCGCGCGAGGGTGAATGGCCCGTCGCCGCTAGAGTGGCCGCGGCCTCTGGTGCGGGCTCGCGGATCAAGTGGTCACGGTCGGGCGCTCCGGACTCGTGCCTGCGCAGCATCCTCGAGCATCTTCACGACGGCTTCTCTTCCAGCCTCGGGATGCCCTCCGCAGCCGCGCCTCGCGGAGATTGCTCCCGAGTTGTAGCCCGAAGGCCATTGCGATCAGGGCCAGCGTTCGGCTGGGGCAGGCCCGAGGGGGACAGCATCAACCCTCAATCGCCCATTCACCGGCAGCAGCGGCCTGGTAGCCCAAGCCCCCGTGGAACGTGCCGTGTCGCTATCGGGGGGCACATCGCCGATCAATCGGCGATGTGTCGCCGATTCAAGCTCGATGCTTCCCCCCCGTCCCTCCCTAGCGTTGCTCCTCAACTTGCCCCCCCCCCCCCCGACCGCTGAACGCGATGCGATAGCAGCGGCCTGCGCGCTCGTGTTCCTGGCCCCCTCTTGCCCCCCCCTTTAAGCCGCGCGCCAACGGCCACTCTTGTTCGGGTTCAGTCCTGAGTGCAGCCGGCAGGAGGGCGACTGGATCGAGCCTGGCTTGAGCAAGAAAAAACAACGTAGAAATAAGTGTTCGACGGTTCGTGCGGATTTCTTGGATCTGCGCTGGCCCCCCTTCCTGGCGCGCGGAGCGCGCCAGGGGCGGCGCCGGAGGCGCCGCCAGGGGGACCCAGTGCAGATCCGAGAAATCCGCGTGGACTGTCGAAAGCTTATGTCCCTGCTGTTTTTTGTTCCTCCACTGGCGGCCTCTGCACGCCCAGCTGCCTGCCGGGCTTCCAGCCCAGCACCCCGGGCGCGCTCACGTGCAGCGGCTCCGCACTGTCTGCCTCCTTCAGCTGCGCGGCAGGCCGGCCCTGCAACCTGTCGGGGCTGGGCATCGCTCACAGTGCTGGCGCGGGCCCTTGCAACCACAGCTCGGGGAGCAAACAATGACATAAACATAGAACATGAAGCTTCGAAGTTCCGCGCAGATTTCTCGGATCGGCGCTGGACCCCCCTCCCTGGCGCGCGGAGCGCGCCGGAGGTGGCGCCAGCGGCACCGCCGGGGGCCCCAGCGCCCATCCGAGAATTCAGCGCGGACCTCCGAAAGTTTATGTTTATGCCGTTGTTTGTTTCCCTGACAGCGGGCAGGCTGTGCCGCACGGCGCGACCTGCCTCGCTCGCTGCGAGCCCGGCTACGAGCCCAGCACCAACCTGACGTGCAAGGACGGGCAGCTCGAGCCGCTCACCCTGTTCGAGTGCGCCAGTGGCGGCGCCGCCCCTGCAGCGCCAGCCAGCGGTGCGTGGGGCGTGGGCCTCGACCCAGGATTGCAGCAGTAGGCGTACACACACGGTCAGGAACTTTGGCTTAGCGTGTCGCGCCGCGGGTCCTGGCCCACCACGCTTCGGCGCGACGCGCTGGCCACTCCCCGGTCCCCGAATGTCAAGGTCCCGAGCCTTTCTTAGCCTCCCGCCCCGCAGAGCGGAGCGACTTGCGATCCGCTCGCAGGCCACAGCGTGTCGCCAGGACCATCGCCGCGTCACGCTGAGCAAACGTTCCCGACCACCTGCGCCTATAGACCTGAAGCACCACCATGCCCGGCCAGGGCTATCCTGGGCCCTGGGGTGGTATACAGTCGCTCCATGGCTTGGGCCCGGGTGGCGCGCGCACGCTGCCAAGACCCAGGATGGCCACGAGGTCGAAATGGGTACGAAGACCGATACAGTCGGGGCGCTGGAGAAGGAACCCTTTTCGTTGGGGAGGGGCTCGGTGTTCCTTGATTGTTTTACAGTTTGCCTTGGGTTGTCCTTAGGTTTTCCATGGGGAATCGAAGTTGAACTTATGGGAAAAGGGGGCCGCGTTCCTTAATTAGGGTTCCTTAGGTCAAGCCCCCGATTGTAGCATGTCCTGTTCATTCCGCACAGGGTTCGCTGTCGGTGTCGCCGCGGACGCTGTCCGTTTGATGCAGAAGGCCGCCTGCCCAACAGCATCCGCTGTCGGTGTTGGACAGCATCTGTTGTTCGGCATCGTATCTATTTCTGTCGGAACCAATCCCGTCCAGGGAGGACAAACCACCCCAATCCCGATAATTTTTGCTTTCTGGGCGGCCCTGGGCGTTTACTGAACAGCTCTTCCCTTCTCGATTATTTCCTTCGTGCGTTTACTAAACGGCTTCGCTTGTCGGGGTGCCTACGGTGAGGATGGACTTTCTGCTCTCGGGATCCAAGTGTCGGCCACGCGCAAAGGGGGGGTATGGGGGAGGCGGGAAGGCTTCTTAAAGGCACCCCTGCTTCTCAGAAGGCGCGAGCCTTACCTTTAGACGTGATGCCGGCACCTTCTAAGAAGCAGCCTCCTTCTAGAAGCCTTCCCCCTACCCCATTGTGCTCGCCGCCAAGTTCTGGGGCGGCTCTCCTCCTCCTCCTCCTCCTCCTCCTCCTCCTCCTCCTCCTCTTCCTCCACCTCCTCCTCCTTTTTTTCCTCCTCCTCCTACTCACCCTTCTTCCGTAGCCATTATGGTTCAAACCATGTCGTGTCAAGACTAAATGTGGGGAAGCGACGAGGTTCCGAGGTAACACGATTAGTTTCGGCCTCGTCGGTAGCCAAGAGCCGAGCTTTCGGCCGACATGAGGCCAACTTCCTCTCGGGAGTCAGACCCAACAGTCCCCGTTCTTTCAGAAGTGCCAGCCGCCTTCCCTCAGTCACTCTCACCCATGGCTGCAGGCGACATGAACCCCCTGGTCGCGAAGTTGCAGTCAGCTCTCAATCAGCACAGACGGCCACTGCACAGATCAAGGAGCTAGGCAATACGATGCAGGCCAGATTCGCTCAGCAGTTCGGCATCTGGACGGACGTTGTCAACAAACGAATCGATGAGAACACCGCAGGGATATCGGCACAATCGGCACACATCCAATCCATTCATGCACAGCTGAAAAAAAAACATCATGACGCCACTCAGCTTCTCCAGTCGTCTTCTACCGTTAGTGGGTCCAGCTCAGCAGCTTCAGCTACGGATGCCAGTGACTCTTGGTTTGGCAACTTTTAGCATATCCGAGAACCGAGTCACGGCAAGTTGAATGCACTGCAGGTGAAGTCTCACAGGCCTCCCGGCCCTCTTTTTGAAAGCACGACAAGTGCAGACGATAGAACGGCACCTTCCCTCGGCCAGTTCTTGCATCCATGAGGCAAGCGCATTTGGCCAGCTTCAAGTATCAAACTTTGACGGCGGTCATTCTCAACAACGTGACGCCTCAGTTTCACCGTGTCAGCCAGTCGTACAGTCTCACCTTTTCGAGCGAGGCCCTTGCCAAGGAGTTCTCCGAGATCTGCAATGCGTCCCTTAACCATTGAATGGATCCGCGTGGCGGGTCACTCCACATCATGAAAGCCAGGACCGGCCCCCCGCTCGACGTCCGCACCAAGCAGCACGCGCTGAGGAAGACATCGGACCCGATCGTCGAGCTTTTCTCTGCCAGTTCGCACTTCTCCGCTGGCTCGAACCCCATCATCAACGGCTAAAAAGGCGCGGTTCACTTGACCAACGGCACGGACGTCTGACCGCTCATCTCGTTCAACGAGGTCAACCACGCAGCGGGCACCGTCCACATCGATCAGGACACGCGCAGCCACATCCTTATCGACATGTTGAAGCTGAACGCCATCATGTCGGACGTCAACACACGGGTGCTCTACATCTAGGAGACGACAACGTCGCACTCATCGGATATCGACATTGAAGATTGGAACGAGACCGCTGCGCTGATGGAGTCCAATGACTTCGACGCCGCGTGCTCGCCTTCAGGTACACAGCCGGCTGCTGCGACTTTATTCGATTCTCGAGGTGCCAGCTCGTCTTCGGGGACTGATGGGCACATCGAATTTCCCGCGCTGACGCCAGCCTCGCGCCACATTTGCCTGCGCAGTTGCTGCCCGCGCGCGCGTGCAATGCGCGCGGCCTTTCTCACTCCCCCCACCCCATCCTTCCTCCATGCGCGTAAGAAATTCAATTCGTTGGCCAGGCTAGCGAGGGGACTGGGTGTAATCGCTGCGCAGGAGACCCATGGTCAGGAGGGGGACCTCGCCGCCCTGGAACGTGATCACCCTGGGTTTCGCATCTTCGGCTCAATCATCGCGGGCGAGCGCGCAAGTGGGATCGCTGTCCTGGTTCGCGAGAGCTTCGCCGACGCGACCTCGCAGATCGTTCCTGTCGACATCGCCCCTGGTCGCGCGTTGTCTCTGCAGTGTTGCGGGCCAAAAGGGCATCTCCAGATATCAGCGGTGCATCTTGGCCCCGAGGGGTAAGAATGGCATGCTCGCTCCGCATTGCCCCCCCTCCCCCGCTAGACGCTGCCGCGATCTCAGTGCACTGGCGCGATTCCTGGGGACTTCGCCTTCCACGAGCATGGCGAAGCCAGATGCTGCCCGACACCTCCAGCACTCTCGCCTGCGCCACCACGCCTTGCCATTGACTTCGATGCCCTCTTCCTACATAACACTGAAGTGGAACGGCAATATTTTACTCGCGAAGCTACTGTTCGTGGTCGTCAGAGCCATGCTAGACTCAATTGAGCATACGTAAACATGAATACTCCCGCGCCGCTCGATCACCGCCGCATGTCCGGGGTCGCGCGGGAAGTTACGGAGGGGCACGAGCCCTCCGATCGCGCGCCCGTTCTCCTCGCCCCGCAGCCGCCCCGCGCGCCGGAGAGCGGGGCAGCTAGCGCCCCTCCTTGAGTCGCCAGGCGCGCGAAGAATCGGGCATTTGTCGAGCAGCGCGCTCGAGGTGTTGAGCGTTTGCCCCATTCGCCGACGTAAGCGAAGGAAAGCAAAGCTCATCTTGCCTCCACTCGGGCGCGTCGTCGCATGGAGATTGCGGGCGGCGTCGCCGTTGCTGAGAAGGCCGCCTGCACGTTGAAGCTCGCGCGCGGATCGCTCTGGGGATCCCCGGCATGCCCGTCGAGCTTGCTAAGGGCGCAGTCGCTGCAGTTACTCGCTCATTTTCTTTAACCCTGAGACGATGGCGCGGCTGGATCAGGCGAGCTCCCACGTCCACCTCGCCGAGCCGATGGGGGCCCAGCGTGGCGGGGGGGGGGTCCTGCGACGCATGGGGGAGGGGGCGGACTGAGCTGGGCAAGCCACCCGGCGCGCCCGTGGGCTCTCTTCTGCCCGGTCAGCCCTGCGCCCTCGCAGCAAGCTCGCAGGCGCGAGAGGTCCCCGAGGCGAAGTGCGCGCCGATCCGAGCGATGCCGCAGCCCAGCTAGCCTATTCTTGGGGGGCTCAGTCTAGCTGCGACCCCAACAGTATTCCCGATGGACATCCTTGGCATAGCGATATCCAGCGCGTGGGCGGCGCGACCGATCAGTTCACGCATGCGAGTCGCCGACGATCCGATTGGATGCTGACTGGAGGGATTCTGAGCCAAAGCCGCCTCCAATAAGAAAGATGGAGCTGCTGGGCCAGACGGCATTCCCCACTCCGCGCGGCTCTTCTCGGGCCAGGCCGCGCACGTCGCGCGCCGCCAGCTGCGTGAGTTTCTTCTGGGAGGAGGTCGTCTTGAAGACAACTTCAACCACTGCCGCGCTGTCGTCTTGCCGAAGGGGGAGGTGGGAACAACGCGGGGGGGGTTCGCGAGCCTGCAGCTGCGCGCCCACTTTCATTGTCCAACGCGGACGACGAGCTCGCGAGCGCTGCCGCTGCGTCGGTGCCAAGCGAAGTCGCCGCCGACGCCTGCCGCGAGATCCAGCGCGGCTTCGTCGCAGGCAGATTGATGATTGAACGTTCGATTTCCATGGGCGGCGCGCTGATTGGCCTGCCGCGTTTTCTGGTTTTCGCCGTCGCCGCGTTGCGTCGACGTCTGGGCGGGTATCTCCACGGGGAACTGTAGCCAGGGATACTGGGCCTCGAGAGGCATCAAACAGGGCTGCCCTCTCAGCGGGGCCCTCCTCGCCCTCGCCCCCGACCCTGCCCTTCGACATGTCCTGCGGCCGCGGCCTTGTCTGGAGTTCAAGCTCGGGGCCTTCGCGGATGATTCATCCGTCGTCTACTTAACTCTCCCCTTCGTCATCGAGCGCCTCCTGGTTTCTGGCAGCCTCGCGGGCCCCCGCTTGAACCTCAGGAAATGCGCGATCATTGTCTCGAACCAGGACGACCCTGAGAAGGTGGTCGACGGCTTTCGCGACTATGTGCTGAATGCTACTCGAAACCAGTTTAGGCGCTCTGGCAAACTGCTCGGCGCGGCGGCGGGCTTTGGCGGCCAGACGGACGCCCGGCCCGCCGCCGGGCGAATAATCAGGTCTCGGACGGAGGGTGCGCGCCGGTTCGGTCAAACTTTCGCTCGGCCCATTCACGCTTAGAATGTTTATGCGCTGCCTTTCGCGCCTCATGCGGGGCAATTGTCTCCGCCGAGCACGTCGCTTCTCAAGCAGGGGAGAGGGGCGCGTCAATTTCTCCCGAGAGCCCCTCGTCATGCCGCCCCCTCCCCGAAAGCGATGTGCTACCTGAGAGATCTCGGTCTGCCCGTCGAATGCAAGAGTGTGTCCATCCTGTGCCGTGCTTCTCTCCTGCGAGCCGCTCTGAGGAGTCAAGCGTTCCCCGAGTTGCACCGTCGTCATGTAGAAGCAGAAGGTGATGATGAATTCGCTCCTGCGCACGCCCTATATCCATAGTTTAAGCAATATGGTATGTATCAGATGCGTCGTGAGTCTGATTCTACATTGCTGTTCCACCCACCCACCCGAATCGTAACAACAGCCATTGCCCGCTCTTGATGAGTAATCTCCCTAATGTGTACCCTCCCCAGCTCATCTTCGCCCGATTACGTTATCGAAATGATGACTACTCCCATGTTGGTGCTGGTCTTGCTGTTTTGGGACTAGATGTGATGGCCAAGCGACTGTCCAGCTCTTTGATTACATCCCTGCTGGCTGCAATTTCCAATGCTTGGCCAACCACCCGAAAAATCAGACAATATACTGGTTGTTTTGAGTTTGGGTTCGCGAGCCTGCAGCGGCGCGCCCACTTTCATTGTCCAACGCGGACGACGAGCTCGCGAGCGCTGCCGCTGCGCCGGTGCCAAGCGAAGTCGCCGCCGACGCCTGCCGCGAGATCCAGCGCGGCTTCGTCGCAGGCAGATTGATGATTGAACGTTCGATTTCCATGGGCGGCGCGCTGATTGGCCTGCCGCGTTTTATGGTTTTCGCCGTCGCCGCGTTGCGTCGACGTCTGGGCGGGCATCTCCACGGGGAACTGTAGCCAGGGATACTGGGCCTCGAGAGGCATGAAACAGGGCTGCCCTCTCAGCGGGGCCCTCCTCGCCCTCGCCCCCGACCCTGCCCTTCGACATTTCCTGCGGCCGCGGCCTTGTCTGGAGTTCAAGCTCGGGGCCTTCGCGGATGATTCATCCGTCGTCTACTTAACTCTCCCCTTCGTCATCGAGCGCCTCCTGGTTTCTGGCAGCCTCGCGGGCCCCCGCTTGAACCTCAGGAAATGCGCGATCATTGTCTCGAACCAGGACGACCCTGAGAAGGTGGTCGACGGCTTTCGCGACTATGTGCTGAATGCTACTCGAAACCAGTTTAGGCGCTCTGGCAAACTGCTCGGCGCGGCGGCGGGCTTCGGCGGCCAGACGGACGCCCGGCCCGCCGCCGGGCGAAGAATCAGGTCTCGGACGGAGGGTGCGCGCCGGTTCGGTCAAACTTTCGCTCGGCCCACTCACGCTTAGAATGTTTATGCGCTGCCTTTCGCGCCTCATGCGGGGCAATTGTCTCCGCCGAGCACGTCGCTTCTCAAGCAGGGGAGAGGGGCGCGTCAATTTCTCCCGAGAGCCCCTCGCCATGCCGCCCCCTCCCCGAAAGCGATGTGCTACCTGAAAGATCTCGGTCTGCCCGTCGAATGCAAGAGTGTGTCCATCCTGTGCCGTGCTTCTCTCCTGCGAGCCGCTCTGAGGAGCCAAGCGTTCCCCGAGTTGCACCGTCGTCATGTAGAAGCAGAAGGTGATGATGAATTCGCTCCTGCGCACGCCCTATATCCATAGTTTAAGCAATATGGTATGTATCAGATGCGTCGTGAGTCTGATTCTACATTGCTGTTCCACCCACCCACCCGAATCGTAACAACAGCCATTGCCCGCTCTTGATGAGTAATCTCCCTAATGTGTACCCTCCCCAGCTCATCTTCGCCCGATTACGTTATCGAAATGATGACTACTCCCATGTTGGTGCTGGTCTTGCTGTTTTGGGACTAGATGCGATGGCCAAGCGACTGCCCAGCTCTTGATTACATCCCTGCTGGCTGCAATTTCCAATGCCTGGCCAACCACCCGAAAAATCCGACAATATACTGGTTGCTTTGAGTTTGGGTTCGCGAGCCTGCAGCTGCGCGCCCACTTTCACTGTCCAACGCGGACGACGAGCTCGCGAGCGCTGCCGCTGCG
This sequence comes from Prorocentrum cordatum, assembly GCA_963575745.1. Taxonomy (NCBI): domain Eukaryota; class Dinophyceae; order Prorocentrales; family Prorocentraceae; genus Prorocentrum; species Prorocentrum cordatum. Next base: position 23,086 of record CAUYUJ010003916.1, read on the forward strand.
TCGGTGCCAAGCGAAGTCGCCGCCGACGCCTGCCGCGAGATCCAGCGCGGCTTCGTCGCAGGCAGATTGATGATTGAACGTTCGATTTCCATGGGCGGCGCGCTGATTGGCCTGCCGCGTTTTCTGGTTTTCGCCGTCGCCGCGTTGCGTCGACGTCTGGGCGGGTATCTCCACGGGGAACTGTAGCCAGGGATACTGGGCCTCGAGAGGCATGAAACAGGGCTGCCCTCTCAGCGGGGCCCTCCTCGCCCTCGCCCCCGACCCTGCCCTGCGACATTTCCTGCGGCCGCGGCCTTGTCTGGAGTGCAAGCTCGGGGCCTTCGCGGATGATTCATCCGTCGTCTACTTGACTCTCCCCTTCGTCATCGAGCGCTTCCTGGTTTCTGGCAGCCTCGCGGGCCCCCGCTTGAACCTCAGGAAATGCGCGATCACTGTCTCGAACCAGGACGACCCTGAGAAGGTGGTCGACGGCTTTCGCGACTATGTGCTGAATGCTATTCGAAACCAGTTTAGGCGCTCTGGCAAACTGCTCGGCGCGGCGGCGGGCTTTGGCGGCCAGACAGATGCCCGGCCCGCCGCCGGGCGAAGAATCAGGTCTCGGACGGGGGGTGCGCGCCGGTTCGGTCAAACTTTCGCTCGGCCCATTCACGCTTAGAATGTTTATGCGCTGCTTTTCGCGCCTCATGCGGGGCAATTGTCTCCGCCGAGCAAGTCGCTTCTCAAGCAGGGGAGAGGGGCGCGTCAATTTCTCCCGAGAGCCCCTCGTCATGCCGCCCCCTCCCCGAAAGCGATGTGCTACCTGAAAGATCTCTGTCTGCCCGTCGAATGCAAGAGTGTGTCCATCCTGTGCCGTGCTTCTCTCCTGCGAGCCGCTCTGAGGAGTCAAGCGTTCCCCGAGTTGCACCGTCGTCATGTAGAAGCAGAAGGTGATGATGAATTCGCTCCTGCGCACGCCCTATATCCATAGTTTAAGCAATATGGTATGTATCAGATGCGTCGTGAGTCTGATTCTACATTGCTGTTCCACCCACCCACCCGAATCGTAACAACAGCCATTGCCCGCTCTTGATGAGTAATCTCCCTTATGTGTACCCTCCCCAGCTCATCTTCGCCCGATTACGTTATCGAAATGATGACTACTCCCATGTTGGTGCTGGTCTTGCTGTTTTGGGACTAGATGTGATGGCCAAGCGACTGCCCAGCTCTTTGATTACATCCCTGCTGGCTGCAATTTCCAATGCCTGGCCAACCGCCCGAAAAATCAGACAATATACTGGTTGTTTTGAGTTTGGGTTCGCGAGCCTGCAGCTGCGCGCCCACTTTCATTGTCCAACGCGGACGACGAGCTCGCGAGCGCCGCCGCTGCGTCGGTGCCAAGCGAAGTCGCCGCCGACGCCTGCCGCGAGATCCAGCGCGGCTTCGTCGCAGGCAGATTGATGATTGAACGTTCGATTTCCATGGGCGGCGCGCTGATTGGCCTGCCGCGTTTTCTGGTTTTCGCCGTCGCCGCGTTGCGTCGACGTCTGGGCGGGTATCTCCACCGGGAACTGTAGCCAGGGACACTGGGCCTCGAGAGGCATGAAACAGGGCTGCCCTCTCAGCGGGGCCCTCCTCGCCCTCGCCCCCGACCCTGCCCTGCGACATTTCCTGCGGCCGCGGCCTTGTCTGGAGTTCAAGCTCGGGGCCTTCGCGGATGATTCATCCGTCGTCTACTTAACTCTCCCCTTCGTCATCGAGCGCCTCCTGGTTTCTGGCAGCCTCGCGGGCCCCCGCTTGAACCTCAGGAAATGCGCGATCACTGTCTCGAACCAGGACGACCCTGAGAAGGTGGTCGACGGCTTTCGCGACTATGTGCTGAATGCTACTCGAAACCAGTTTAGGCGCTCTGGCAAACTGCTCGGCGCGGCGGCGGGCT
>CAUYUJ010003916.1:32500-35000 GCA_963575745.1 Prorocentrum cordatum
GAGGAGGAAACATCGATCGTCTCCATCATACGGGTTACAGGTAGGGTTAGCTCTCTGATCCGTCCCACCCATTCACGGAGGGAACCAGTGGTTCAGACTTGGAGGAGGAGGAGGAGGAGGAGGAGGAGGAAGAAGACAGGAACCGAGAGGAGGGGCAGTGTAGCAGGAGGGGGAACACTACATATATATATATATATATAGAGAGAGAGAGAGAGAGAGCTATACGTCATATGGGTAGTATTGGTGGTAGTACGCAGCCGCTGAACAGCCCATGAGCGACAGTGAAGACGTGTAGATCTGTTCAGTCGCAGGTCCACGCACGGCAGCTACGCAGAAGGTTCGCACTGGCGCGGGCACGCGCGGCGGCAGGGCCGAACGCCCACGACGCAGGGGGACCGACCGAGAGGGCCGGCACCGACGGGGAGCAAGGGGGCCGAGGGGCCGAGGGGGCGAGGCGACCACAAGGAGGCGAGCCGAGGGCACAGCAACTGGCTCCACGCAGCCGCGCGGTGCGCATCCGCAGGCTGCCCGTGCCTGCTGCGGGCACTCGCCGCTTCCCGGGTGCCGCTGCGGCACAGCGGCGCTCCCGGGTGCGGCGCAGTGCGTGGCGGCACCGCATCCGTGACGCTCGTCGGACAAGGGCGAGACCGCGGCGCACACGCGGTCGGCGTCGGCGGTCTTGGGCAGGGCTCCGTTCGAGGCCGCGAGCACGAGCCAGGCCTTGGGCACGGCGATCCGCGCCGGTGCCTCTTCCTCGGTGTAGCCTGAGGGTGCCGAACCGACCGAGACCACGCAGTCCAGGGCCTCGAATGAGTCTGTCGGTATGTCTGCCTTGGTCGCCGACCGAGAGGACGATCCTCACCGTGCCGTCCCGGTAGCAGCTCTCGAGCTCGCAGAGCTTGACAGAGCCGTACGGGTCGCCGACCAGCGCCGTTGCCTACGCTTCCAGGGCAATCCTGTGAGCCCTGCCGATCTTCGCGCCCACGATCACGGAAGGAAAAACCACCCAGACCGGACAATTGGCGTTTAGTAAACGGCCCTGGGCGTTTACTAAACAGCCCTGCCCTGTTTGATTCCTCCTTTGGCTGCGTTTACTAGACGGCTTCGCGTGTCGGGGTGGTGATTATCGGGGTGGATATTCTACCCTCTACTCGAGCGCCTCGGGGGTGGGAGGGCCGAGCTTGCGCAGGTTCTTGCACGTCTTCGTCCGCCCGTGCCTCGGCCAGTCTGTCTGCGCTCTTGGCCGCCTCCTTCACCTCGCCGCTGTTCGTGCGCACGTCCTGGGCGGCTGCGGCGGACTTCGACACCTCCTGCGTGGCCTTCACTACCTCGCCGTCCGCCTCGATGAGGATGGCGCGCGTCAGGGTGCAAGCCTTCCCGCGGCTGCGCGGGGTGAGCTGGGCGACCTTCGTGCGGGAGGGGGAGCAGGATGAGGAGGAGGAGGAGGAGGAGGAGGAGGAGGAGGAGGAGGAAGAGGAGGAGAAGGAGGAGGAGGAGGAGGAGAAATGACGCTACGGGTGGGAGCTCGCCCAGCAGCATGCCTAAGAAAGAAGGAAGAAGAGGACCAGTGCAAGCCCAAGACGCATCGACGACGCTGCAATAAATCCTCCCTCCATGTTTCCGTGTCATTGGCCCCCTACACGAAGCTATGTTCACTTCGAGATACGCCCCAATGCAAGACAACAGTCTTAGCATCCTCAATCGTGCCAAAGCATCATACCTGTGACTCCAACGCCGCGAGAAGTGATGGATCAGCCACGCGCAGAGGGGGTAGGAGGAGGGGGTCAGGCTGTTTAGAAGCACCCCTGCTTCTCATAAGGCGCGGGCCTCACTTATGGGTGCAAATCTGGCGCCTTCTAAGAGGCAGCCTCCTTCCGAGAAGCCTTCCCCCCTCCCCTACCCCCTTGCGCGCGCCGCCAAGATCCGGGCAGCTCCTCCTCCGCCTCCTCCTCCTCCTCCTCCTCCTCCTCCTCCTCCTCCTCCTCCTCCTCCTCCCCCGTGTGCACGCCGCCACATGGAGCCCCTCTCAGGGCTGCGCCCTCCGTGGTGCCGCTCGCGATCCGGAGCGCCCCCGCGCCTGCGGCCGCTCCTGCGAGCGGCCCTCGCGCGAGCCGCCGCGCCCTTGCTGCCCGCGGCTCCGCGAGCGGCTGTGCCCGCGGGGAGCCTCGATACGCTGGCGCCCTCGGGCGTGCCCCCCACCGGTCGCGGGCGCCGTCCTCGGAGGGTGCCTCTCGTGACGCCGGCGTCCTCGGACGTGCCTCGCCGCGTGGGCGTCCTCTGCGCGCCGGCGTCTCCTCGCGCGGGGGGCGCCGCGCCCTCTCGCTGCCCGCGGTCGTCGGCGACCTCTCGGACGTGCCCCCGGCCGCGGGCCGAGCCGACGAGGCCGCCGCGCGGGAGAGACTCGCCTTCTGTTGCTCCCATCTTTCTTAACTTAAAGGCCACCTTATAATACTTAAAATGCCTTCTGGGAGATATGGTCCTTCAAGGACCACATCCCAGA
>CAUYUJ010003916.1:40000-74504 GCA_963575745.1 Prorocentrum cordatum
AGGCGTCGTAGTGAATACGCAACAAAACGTCCAGGGCGTGTTCAATATGATGGTCGCCGTCGTCGACGAAGTCGAAGTAGAAGTAGAAGTCGTCGTCGTCGTCGTTGTGCTCGTCGTTCTCGTCGTGCTCGTCGTCGTCGTCTTCGTCGTCGTCGTGCTCGCCGTGATGTTCGTCTTGGTTTTTCCTCCTGCCCCCTGTACCCCGCTTTTCATCCTCCTCCCTTTTCCTCATTCCCTCCACCCCTACCTGATCCATCCTCCTCTCCCCACATCTTCCTCGTCACTCCCCCTCCTCCATCATCACCCCTTCTCCTCCCTCCTCCCCCCATCCCTTCTGAGAATCAGGAGGGGAAAAAACACAGACGAAATTCATCTTCGATTCCCAAGAAGATATGGGAACATATGGGAAGCGGGAGGGAAGACAAAAGCCCCGAAAGTATGGGAAAACATGGGGCATCCTGGGATTTGTGTGCGTTCATTTGCTTGTCCCTGGGCCCCTTTAGAGAAGGCCTCCTCCTGCTCGCCTCCCCCCTCGCTCGCCGCCGAGCCTGGCAGGCAGCCACCGACTGCCCGCACGAGGATGCTGCTGGTGGGCGCTCTGCCGGAGCAGCTCCGCCACCTCTGCCTCCGGTGGGCCGCCGCCTCTGCCTCCCGGGGGGCCGCCGGGGTTCCAGGGAGTCCGTCCCGCGGCGCCAGGGGGTTCAGAAATCTCCGAGCCAAGGAAGGAAGGAGGGGGAATGGGAAGGAGGGAGTGGTCCCCTGGAGGAGGAAGGAGGAAGGAGGAGTGATGATGATGTTGCTGATGCTGCTGCTGAGGATGATGATGATGGTGATGATGATGGTGACGGTAATGATGGCGATGATGAGGATGATGATGATGATGATGATGATGATGATGATGACGATGATGATGATGATGATGATGATGATGATGATGATGATGATGATGATGATGTTGATGATGCTGATGCTGATGCTGCTGCTGATGCTGATGCTGATGCTGATGCTGATGCTGCTGCTGATGATGCTGATGCTGATGCTGATGCTGATGCTGATGATGATGATGATGATGATGATGCTGATGATGCTGATGATGATGATGATGTTGTTGCTGATGCTGATGATGTTGATGATGATGACGAGGAGAAATAAGGAGGTGGAGGAGGAGGACGACGAGGAAGGAAGGAATGAAGGAAGGAAGGAAGGCAGGAAGGAGGAGAAGGAGGAGGAGGAGGAGGAATGATGATTAGGAGCAGAAGTGAGGAGGAGGCAGAGGAGGAAGAGGAGGAGGAGGAGGAGGAGGAGGAGGAGGAGAGGAGGCAAGGAGGAGGAGCAGGAGGAAGAGAAGAGGAGGAGGAGGAGGAGGAGGAGGAGGAGGAGGAGGAGGAGGAGGAGGAGGAGGAGGAGAGCAGCGTGTTGCCATGCGCAGGGCCGCCGCCTCCGCCTCCGGGGGCCGCGCTCGGGGCCCCGGCAGGGCAGCTGGCCCCCGAGACGCGGGGCCCGCCCCCGCGACCGGGCCGTCCGTGGCCTCGACAGCTCCAGGCCAGGGCCCGCCAGAGGGGCAACGGTAAAACGACGCGAAGATCGGGACAACATCGGATCGGGATAATTCGAAACCTCTGAGAATCGGCGGGTTTGGAGGATGTATTGGGCGCCGCGGCCGCTCCAGAGCGTTCCAGAACGCTCTGAGAGCGCTCCGGAACGCTCTGGAGCGATGTATCCCGATCCTAGCCCTGTTTTAAACGGGTCCTGAGGTTTTTCGCTGCGCTCCGTCTCTCGGGGCACGCCCTGCGCTTGCTGCTCTGGCGAGTTCGTTCTCGCAGTTGACACGCTGCCTGTTAGTTCTAGCTGCTGTGGGCTCCTATCCCCATTGGGGGGTGGTGGCCACGAGCGCGTGGTCGTTCATTTGCTTGCGTCGCCAAAGCCCAGAGATCTCCAGAGAACTCCCGAGTGCCCACTGGACCCCGGGGAAAAAAATCCAAATTCCATGGGGACGCATGATATTTGCGATATAGCGCAAAGTCAGCTTTGGCTTCACGAGCTGGGCCACATTATGCGTAGAGGCCAGTGCCCCGGGACTGGCAGAAAAGGACTCAGGATGAAAAGCTCGTCCTTTGGGAAGGCCCCAGGGTCCAGGACCAGTTTCCTTCATGGCCCGTTTCCTCCGTGCCACGGGGGCCGCGCCCAGACTTCCAGCGTATTGACAGAATCAGGGCGGAGGTTTTTCGTCGTTTTCGTCCTCTGGGGGCCCTCGCCGGGCACTGGGGCCGTCAACAAAAGTCCTCGAGATGAAAACGTCCCCCAGGGTACGGCTCGAGTCTTCCGGGGGGCCCTGTTTCAAACAACAGCAAAACATCGGATCCCTGGGTTGGCGTGTCGCGCGCCCAGTTCTGACCCGCCACGCCTTGGCGCGACACGCTATCCACGTCCCGGCTCGCAAGCGCCAACTTCCCGAGCTCTTCCCCGGCCGCCTCCCGCTCCACGGAGCGGAGCGTCTTGCTATCCGCTTGCACGGCATAGCGTGTCGCCAGGGCCGCCGCTGCGACACGCTTAAGCAAAAGCTCATGACCGTAAGCGGAAGACGACGTCGGAGTTTTGGGCAGGCCAGGATGTACGAAGGGGCCCCAGAACAGGCCTCTACGGGGCCCAAACTTGAAGGAAGGAGGCCGTGAGACTGGATGACTGGGGGGCTACCCCACCTGCGCTTTCCATGTTTCGAAGCCGAAGATGGCCTCAGGTACCCCCGAGAGATCTCCATGACGCTCTTCTGGGGCCGTCTCGGGGCATGCTGGATTTCTGGGCTTCCAACCATGCCCCCAGGGCATCTGGAAAAGTCACGCGGCGAATCTGAGGATTGTACAAGAGCGCCCAGGCCCTTCCAATTTGGGGAGGAGGAGGAGGAGGAGGAGGAGGAGGAGGAGGAGGAGGAGGAGGAGGAGGAGGAGGAGGAGGAGGAGGAGTAGGAGTCAAGTTAGTCTTCACTGCATTACCATCAACTCAGAGGCACCCACCCACAGCTGTGCCATGATTCGCCCTGAGAGGGCCAGAAGTGAGATGGCAGCTTAGAAGAGCTTGTCGTCGGCAATCGGAAGTCATCTCGTTGCGGCACCGCTGCACGCGAGGAGTCAAATTGGCCAGGTCGAGCGACTCAGAGGGCCCGGCCTATGCCCAATCTCCCTCCCAGAACATAGGGACCAATTGTGGCGCACTGGGATCGGAACGCGACCACCCTGCAAAATGAAGGCCCCCGCGCGCGGTCCCGCTTTCAACGACTTCGCGAAGGGACAGTGTCGCGGGCCGCGCGGGGGCGGGATCGGCAAACGTTCCAAGCCAGGTGTGACTGAAGCGCTACACGGTCCTGGCGTCTTTCGGCGTGACGATGGTCTTCGTGTGCAGTAGCTTCCACGAGTGGACCCACCGCTCAGACAGGGTGCTCCGCATCAGCGTGCGCGTGATCGGCAAACGTTGTGACGGGCGCGGCGAAGACGAGGCGCGCGCCGCGCTGGCACGGCGCCGTCGCTCTCGCGCCCGAGCTGCGCGGCGCTCGGGCCAGGCCGGCGTTGTTCGCCCGCTCCCGCGCGGCCCCTGCGGCCGCTGCCGCGCTGCCGTGCGCTTCGACGAAGGAGCCACCACCTCCGCGCTCGCGCGGGAGCGCCACGTTTCGAGCATCGACAAAGGGAAAACTAAAAACCATAAACATAAACATAAACTGTTGGCGCTCCGCGCGGATTTCTTGGATCCGCGCCTGGCGCCCCATCCGGCGGCGCCTCTGGCGCCGCCCCTGGCGCGCTCCGCGCGCCAGGGCGGAGACCAGCGCGAGTCCAAGAAATCCGCGCGGAGCGCCACAAGTTTCTGTTCATGTGTTTTCTTCCTCTAAAGTCAGGAGGGAAAGAAACACACAGACACAATTAGTCGTCGATTTCCAAGAAAATATGGAAACATATGGGACGTGGGGGGGGAGACAAAAGCCCGGAAAATATAGGAAAATATGGGGAATCTGGTTACTTGTGTTTATTTATTTGTGTGTCCCAGGGCCCCTTCATACAGCAGCATGCGCACGGAGCTTCTTTTGGGGGGGCGAGGGCGGCGGGTCGCCCCCCTCGCGCGGGCCCCCCCCAGGCACCTGGCGAGGGGCAGGGAGATGCGCCGCGCCGGGGCGGGTCGCCACGCTCGAAGGCCGCCTGCGCGGCGCCGGGGCGGGAGCGACGTGTGCGCCGCGGCCCAGCGAGAGCCTTGATCTCGAGATCTATCAGGAGGGAAAAAAAAACACAGACACAATTATTCGTCGATTCCCCAGAAAACATAGGGAAATATGGGAAGTGGGGGGGAAGGCAAACACCCAAAACATGTAGGAAAAGATGGTGAATTATGTTATGAGTGTGTATTTGTTTGTGTGTCCCAGGGCCCCTCCAATGTGCGCCGCGGCCCAGCGAGAGCCTTGATCTCGAGATCTGGAGCAGCTGCAGAACTCTCATGCACATCCACGGGTGCAGCAGTGCCGACCGCACTCGTCTAGAGCCCCGAGGAGCCCGAGATCGGTCTGCTGCTGGAGCTGTGTCCAGAACAGCTACTCTTAAGTCGGGCGTGTCCCCTACAGGGGGATTTTCGACGAGAGTATAGAATACACCAAAAACATTCTAAAAAGGTCAAAACATACTCAAAAAATAATCCCCAGACTATTTTTGGACTATGTCTAGACTATTCTTGGCGTATTTTTTTATGTTTTGGTCGACAATCCCCCTGTAGGGGGACAGGCCCGACAGAAAGCTGCTCGCACTCCGCAATCGTTTTTTGGCACAGGTTCGGCGCCCAGAGCTCTCCAGGAGCACGGGCGAGGCGCCGAGGCGAGGGCGGCTGCTCGGCCTTCCCCGAGGAGCCTGAGATCGGTCTGCTGCTGGAGCCATGTCCAGAACAGCCGCTCGCGCTCCGCAATCGTTTTCTTGGCGCAGGTTCGGCGCCCAGAGCTCTCCAGGCACCACGGGCGAGGCGCCGAGGCGAGGGCGGCGGCTCGGCCTTTCTGCGCACCGGGGCGCTGCGCCGCGTGTGCCGCTCCCGCCGCGCCGCCGGCGGCAGGGGCGACGCGGCGTCCACGCGACTCGGGAGGGAAACAACAAAAACACAGACACAGTTAATCGTCGATCCCCCAGAAAATGGGGGAAGATGTGGGACGTGGGGGGGAAGACAAACACCCAGAAAGTGTGGGGGAAACTGTGGGGAGTGTTTTTATTCGTGTGCATTTGTTTGTGTGTCCTGGGGCCCCTTCAGCGACGGAGCACGTTGGGGCTGCAGCGTGTCCCGGATCGGCAGGGTGGGGCAGGCCGGATCGGATTGCCGTGGGCGGGCCGGGCGGGAGAGCGGGCGCACACGGCTGCACAGAAGGAGCGAGGGGCGGAGGGGCAGGCACGGGAGGGCCGCCGGCGTTGACGATGACGGTGATGAGCAGGGAGAGGTGGCGATGCGGAGAGAGAGGCGAGCCAGCCTGATGAGAGGGAGGGGCTGTACCCCTTTCGTGCTTGGGGGGGGGGGCGGAAGAGGGGTGAGGACGAGAAGCGGAAGAGGAGGAAGGGGAGGAGAAGGAGGAGAAATAGCTTCTTGGTAGACAGGTGGCGGCACACCCCGAAGGAGAGCTTCGCCCTGATCGACAGCTAGCCGCTGCATACCGAGAGCAGCAAGGGCAAGTCCATGGGCTGCGGCGGCAAGTTCAAGGGCAAGCCCCACAGCGGATGCCGTCTCCCTCCTTTTTCCTCGTCTTCGGTATCCCCTCTTCTCGTTTTTTTCTCTCATCCCTCATTCTGCCTCCTCTTACTCAGTTCTGATCCTCTCTTATCCTCCTCACCCCCCCTTCGTCGTCGTCGTCCTCCTCCTCCTCCTCCTCCTCCTCCTCCTCCTCACCATCGTCTTTGCCACTTCCTCTCTCCCCAACCTTCCCTCGTTCCCCTTCCTCCTCCCGCTTCTCCGCATGCGTCCCCGAAAGCGTGTCTCGACTTCGTCGTCGCCGAGTTCTCCGAATTCTCCGCCTGCTTCTCCTGCCCCTTTCTTCTTCCGCATCTCAGCCTCGTACGCCTCCCCTCACCGTGATTGCAGGGGGACGCGTTGGAGCGGCTTGCTTCAGCAGGCACATGCAGGGGAAAGGAATGCCAAGGCATTCCAATACCCTCGACTTGGAGATCGATGAAGAACTTGCGCGAATCTGTCTCGTCTGGTGGTACTCGAAGCTGCTTGTGCAGTTCAGTTGGACCCGCACGTGGGAACCCCCTCGCCACCACGCGCCCGAGGGCAATGTGCGACGGTTCGCCAACCTCTCTCCGACTGGCAGGATCTCGCAGGGGCGGTCGCACGACAGATGGATGGAAGGTGTAACGCCTGAGCGCGCAGCTGGCAAGTTCGAATTTCGTTTGCGCTTGTCTGAGGAGGAACAGGTATACCCATACGGCCACCCTCCGTGCGTTTACCCCACTTTTGGGCCTCCTGGGAGGCCCTCGTCGCCACCGCTGGATTCGCCCCGAAATCCTGATCAGAACGCACCCCAGGAGAGGTCGGGGAGTAGCGGTACCCCGGTTTGTATTCTTGCAGACGTAAGTCGGGGTACGGATTTGTGTATGCGTGTGTGCCAATGCATGAGCGCACCTGCATGCGAGATCACACGCGTACCCCTATGACATACCTGTGCGTGTTTTTGGTTGTTTGTGTGAGTAGATGCGCATGTTTTATGTGTCAGTTGTGTAAACGTTCATGGTAGAGAGCGCCGGGGAGGGAAAGGAGAGGACGTATGTAGACGTCGGCACCAAGGAAAGACAGGGAAATGACCACTGCAATGATACTGATGACAGGACGCGTCTATCACAGGGAGACAAACATCTGCACATCCAGGATGTAGCCGGCCAGTCGCGGAAAACCTGGACATGTCGGCCCTGAGCTCGCAGCAGAATTTCCTCTCTCCCCTGCCTCCCGCTCGTAGTCGCTCTCCTCGTTAGGCTGTATGCGCTTTCGACGAACAAGTTCGGCTCAAGTAAGCCGTTCTCGAAGCATCCCACCAGCATGAACGCCATCTGGAAGTCGGAGCTCCCCGCTATGCAACCGGACCTGTTCCGGCAACGGTTGCTCGAGCTCGCCGCGGAGTACGAGAGTCTGTACTCGAACTCGGCCGACTGCCCGAGCCCAGTCAGCCCTCCGAGGGCGACCCTGAGCAAGCCCGGACGGCTGAGGACGCCCGGCGACGCCTCCCCTGCGGCGGGACCCACGATGTCCCAGCAACTATCCTTCGGGAGCGCTCCCGGGAGCCCAGTCCGCGAGACCCGCAGCATGCCCGACTGCACGAGCCCGGTGAGCAGCCCGTCGAGGGCGACCCCGGGCAGGGGGGGGCGGCGCTGGCCGCCCAGCGACAGCGTCCCGGCAGCGGGCGCCCCGTCCCGGCAGATGTCGGCCGACAGCGTCGCGGCGGTCTCGTCCCGCGGCGACGGCGAGAGCACCCCGCGGCCAGCAGGCATCGCCACGAAGGAAAGGGGTCCTGAGGGGTTCGGGGGTGCTTCTCAGGAGGGGAAAGAGCACTTTTTTGGTCGGCGGGTCGAGAGCGAGCCTCTTCCAGTTAAGAGCTAGGCGGGCCGCGCAAAGCACTCATTGGTGAGACAGGGCGCGGGCGGGCGGGGCCTCGGGCGGCCGGAGGGCGCGGGGTGCAGGCAGTGCTGAAGAGCTTGCACAGGAAAAGGTACGCCTTGGACAGGAGCCGGAGGCAGGGGAAAGAACACACAGACACAATGAATCGTCGAGTCCCAGGAAAAAATGGGAAAATCTGGGAAGTGGGGGGGAAGACAAAACCCCAAAAAGGAAAATATGGGGAATCCGGTTATTTGTGTGTAATTATGTGTGTGTGTGTGTGTGTCCCTGGGCCCCTTCATCAGAGGTGTTGGGCCGCTTGCGGCCTCCCCGGGCTCGAACGAAAAACAGCATAAGCCAAATTGTGGTTTTCCTTTGGCTTTGCGCCGCCAGAGGGCCCTGACAGCGCGGCGAGCTCTTCACTGCAGAGCTCTTGGATTGGAGGGCAGACTTCGGCGAGCGCGATTCTTTCCGTGCGCCTGCGACGAGGGAGGGGCGGAGGTCGTCCGCGGATTTCTCGGATGTCCGCGCAGATCTCTTGGGTCAGCGCTGGACCACCCTCCCCCGCGCGCGGAGCGCGCCGGGGGCGGCGCCAGAGGCGTCGCCAGGAGGGCCCAGCGCCGATCCAAGAAGTCCGCGTGAAGCGCCGCTCAAGTTTGTGTTCATGCCGTTCTTTCCTCTTCGACCCGCGGCCCCTGGACCGGCCAGCCGTCCTGGCGGAGCGAGGTGGCAGTCTCGGGGGCAGCGCCAGGGGTGCCCAGGGCCCGTCTCCCTCAGAGCCCCCTTTTGCCCTCGTGCCACAGGCAGGGGCCTCCCGGCGCCACGGCGTTCCCTGCGTTCGCTCGTGAGCCTGTTGCCGTCGGCACGGCCCGCGCGGCCGCGCCTTGCGGCGCTGCAGGGCTCGCCGGACGGGATCCCCACCGCGGCGTCTTCCCCCGACAGAGCAGCGCGCAGCGAGCCGTGCCCGTCTCTGAAGGAGCAGAGGCGGTTCAACGCTGCAGTGCGGCAGTCCCGGGGGGCTATGAGGATCAGCCTGCCGGAGCCAGAAGACGGGTTCATCGCCCAGTTGGTGAAGGGCCGCGGTTTCAGTATTGGCATCGCTTGCCTGATCATATTCAGCACCGTCCTGATCGGTATCGAGACCCAGGTACTTTCTAGCTTGTCCAGTCATGGGTCCAGCTCGGATCAGTGGATGAGTGCATTGTCAGCAACGAATTACGCACTCACAGTGTTGTTCACAGTGGAGATGGTGGCACGACTGTATGTGTTCAGGCTCGATTTCTTCGTCTACGAAAGAGTGTGGAACTTATCGAAGACGCCTGCGGAGAATCACCGCCGTCCCCTTGTCCCTGTGGCAGCGCAAGGCACTCGTGGCAATCATCGGCGTAACTCTCGCCCGTTTGTGATTCAGTTTTTGATTTCCAGAAGGTTTTGTTGGAAGGACTGGGGGAGCACGGCTGCCTCGGAGCTCTTCTCGGGCTCTTTTGGTAGCTTGTGAACGTTCTTGGGGGCCGTCTGGATCCTGTCAAGGTGATTGCGTTGTCGCTCAAGGCGCAATGGGCAGTACCGAGGGCTAGAACGCATTCCTGGCCATGTTCCTGGAGAGCTTGACCCATGGACAACCGATTCAGAATACTGCGCTCTCCCGGGATGTGTCGGGCGGGGCTAGGACGAGGATCAATCCGTTCCAGAACGTTCCAGAATGCTCTCAGAGCGTTCCGGAACGCTCAGAAAAGGCCGCGCGACATCTTCCAGAGCCGCCAGACCTCAGATATTCTCGACTTATCCTCATCCGAATTTATCCCCGCCCTCGCTTCGTCTTAATGTGGGCCTCTTGGGGGCGTCTTGGGGTCCTCCGGTGCCCAGACATAAAGTGCCCACACCCATGGCGGGAAGGCGATGCAACATGATAACAACCACAAGTGCGACATGCCCTTGCTTCGTACCCCTCTCCCCCAAACCCAAAGCTGAAGTGTCCACATTTTGTCCCTGGCCTTTGGCCTCCCGCCCAAACCCGTCAATCTTGAATTCAGGGGAAGGGGGGTACTCATTTTGGTCCGACGTACTTGAATAACTCAAGGACTTGGCGAGACACGTGTGGACACTTTTAGTCCACCCACTGCCTGGAGGGCTTCGCGGGGGGCTCCAGGGGAGCCTCCTAGGGCCTGCTTGGGGGCTCCCGAGAGCCTGCTGGGGACCTGCGAGTGGGAGGGTCTCGATGTACACACCATGTCGCTTGGTCGGCCAAGGAACTTTGAGCTGGGCGAAGGAATTCGGCGAGGAGAGAAGGAGGAGGAGGAGGAGGAGGAGGAGGAGGAGGAGGAGGAGGAGGACGAGGACGAAAAGTTCCCACAGGATGAGAAGATGGGGCGTATATACACCGAGCCCCTTTGCCGACCAGACGGCCTGATGCGTACCTCAGACCCCTCTCCCAGCGAAGGGTCCTGGGGACATCTCAGGCGGATTCCCAGCCGTGCTCCTGGGGTCTGTTCGCGGCCCCCCTTCTCGAGTTCCTCTTGGGACAATCTTTGGGGCCTCTCGGGCCCCTCTCGGAGGCCTCGGGATGCCCTCCTGGGGGCCTCTTGGGGCGTCTTGGACGCTCTTGAGGCCGAGAAGGTGAGAATGGGGCATCCATTACGTTTTGTTTGGTCGGCGGCGGTGGGGCGATCACACCGCGGTCACAGCGGCACCGGGACTACAGTCGGGGCCCTGAAGAAGGAACCCTTTTCGTTGGGGAGGGGCTCCGCGTTCCTTAAGTGTTTCACAGCTTGCCTCAGGCTTTCCTTATGATTTCGGCAGGAAATCGAAAGTTAACTTATGGAAAAAAGGGGCCTCGTTCCTTATTTAGGGTTCCTTAGGTCAACGCCCCGACTGTATGAAGGCGCGAGTGAGATGAGGTACAAGGGGACGCGCGGAGGAAGAAAGAGAAGCGGCCGCGACGGAAGGAGGGCACACTCAGAGCATGCAGTGCTGAGGGTGCACTATATTGCACCCACACGACATGAGTTGCACAAGACGCTCGCTTTTCTACCGCCTGGGTCTTCAAGACGGTCTGAGAGACCTCTGAGGAGTGTGTTGTACGGCACGCGACAGCCCATGGATCCCGTGGGAGTTTGCAGGGGCCCGCGAGAGCACCCCGAAATCGGTGTCCCGAGCCCCCATTCCGCTATTTGGATCGTTTCGTAGGAAGAGCAGGCACGAGCTAACGGGCACGCTGGCACGTACCCGAGACATGGTGGCGGATTTGACGTCATTATTTTGCTCCTGGCGCTTGTCGAGGTTGTCCTCGCGTTTTCTGTATACGCGCTCTCTGGCACGACGGACGAGTTGTTCGACAGTGGCGGTTCGGCGAAGGTCCTGCGTCTCTTCCGCCTCACTCGGCTTCTTCGCCTCGTCCGAACCTTTCGCCAGCTCAAGCCCCTACGGTTGCTGCTGCACTCGCTGTATTGCGCGGGCAAGTCTGTATTCTGGGCGCTCCTGTTGCTCTTTATCATTGTGTATTCGTTCGGAGTTATTTTGACACAGGCCGTGACGGTGCACACTGAAGGTGGAACGCGAGTCGATGACCCGAACCTGACGCAATATTACGGAACCTTGTCTCGGTCTTTCCTCCTCGTTCTCCTCGCATTTATCTACCCTCCCACCTGAGCGACGTTGACAAAGGGGGGCGGAGAACGCGGACATTCGTGAGCAAGCTGCCCGCACAAGGTCGCGCGCGGGCGTCCCCTCTTCCGCGTAGAGCCCCGCGTTAGCGGCCTGCGAAAGCCGTCCTTTTTCCTTTGCCGTTCACCTGCTTGCAGGTCAATGTTGAGCCTGTGGTGGGCTGTGTCGGGGGGTATCAGCTGGAACGAGCTCACCGAACCGCTCGTGGGCACGGGTAGCTCGCTGTGGGTGACGCTATCCCAGGGTCATGCGCCATTCCGCCGAGTGGGGGGGCCGTTGATGAGCCTGTCCCCCCACCTCTGGTGCTCACCCTCCTCCTCCCCCCTCCCCCCTCCCTCGCTTCCGCCTTGCCTTTGGTGGCGCCCTTCCCTGCCCCTGTGAGGGCTGAGGCGGCTGGGGCGTTCCCCAACGGGAGCCTCGGCGTGGCGGGCCCGTTCTCTCCTCTTGCCCCTCTCCTCTCTGTGGCACGCGGTGCTTCGCCACATGTCCACAAAACGGCCCTCCCTCCTCGCATCATGCGAACGCTTCGACCCAGACGCCAGACGCGGTCGAGCCATGCTCTGCATCCGAGAAGGAGACCGAGCAGGCCAAGGATGCCGATCGGCTCCTCCGAGGTGCGGGCCCCCCCTCTCCGGCTCGAGGCCCGGCCAGGCCCAGGTGACCTTTCTCCGGAGTGGCCGGGCGAACCTGCAGAGGACAGGTTTGAGCCAGTGCGATCCTCGTTTCTGTCGGCTGCGAGCGAGGGGGGGAAGGGAGGATGAGCAGGTCCTCGTCCTCCTCCTCCTCCTTCTCCTCCTCCTCCTCTTCCTCCCTGTCCTCCTCCCTCTCCCACCTATGATAGCGGTGGTGGAAAGTCGGCCCATCACCTTCTGCGGCGAGAATTGCGCAGCGTGGCCCTGTCCCTGCGCGTCCTGCCTGGGTTCGGCGGCGAGCGAGGGGGGGGAAGCGAGAAGGAGAAAGCCTTCTCAGAAGGCGGCGCGGCTTCTCAGAAGCCCTCTGGCCTTCTGAGAAGGCTTCTGTGCCGTCTTGGGCGGCTGAGGACACTTCCCAGATGGCTGGGGGGGGACTTTCAAGCCTTCTGAGCAGGCTCGCCCCTTCTCACTTCCTTCCGGGATTCTGACCCGTGCCATCTCTGACCCAGGCCGCTCGCCAACTGCCGCCCTCCTCCCTCCTCCCTCCTCTCTCCTCCTCCCTCCTCCCTCCTCCTCTCCTCTCTCCTCCTCCTCCTCCTCCTCCTCCTCTCCTCTCCTCCTCCTCCTCCTCCTCCTCCTCCTCCTCCTCCTCCTCCTCCTCCTCCTCCTCCCCTCCTCCTCCTCCTCCTCCTCCTCCCTCCTCCCTCCTGCCTCTCCCTCCTCCTCCTCCTCCTCCTCCTCCTCTCTCCCCTCCCCCTCATCCTCTCCTCCTCCTCCTCCTCCCTCCTCCTTCCTCCTCCTCCTCCTCCTCCTCCTCCTCCTCCTCTTTCTCTTCCCTTCTCCCCTCTAGGGTCCAGGGCGGTCGGCGGCGGAGGTGGCACATCTCGCCGCCCAGCCCCCTCTCAGGGCGGCGAGAACCGCACGCCCTGGCCCCCGACTTACCCCCGTGGGTGAAGGCGCGTTGTGTTGCCATGAGGTGGCCTAGGGCCTGAGGTCTCTTTCGGCCGTGTGTCTGGCGCTCACGCGCCAGATCCACGGATCCGTAATCCACATTCTGGCGGCGCGCACAAGGGGGTAGGTGAGGGGGGAAGGCTTCTTAGAAGAAGGCTGGTTCACAGAAGGCGCCGGCCCTACACCTTCAGACCAGGCCCGCGCACAGGTGCGCGCCGCCAAGCGTTGGCGTGCGCCCGACCGCCCGACCCCTGCACCCCGCCGGCGAGCGGGTGTCGGCGGATTCCTGGTCTACATTGCCTTCGTGTACTTTTTTATACTGAATGTTGTTACTGGAGTCTCCGAGACGCCTGTGGCGAACCACTGCCGCCCTTTTAGCTTTTCAAGCGCTTGTGCGGCCAGACGTTGGGCCGAAGTCTTGCCAAGATATTTGGCTATGTGCCCCCCCCAGCCGTTGTAAAAGCCCCTGGGGGAACACTTGGGGAAGGAAGAGAGGGAGAGAGGAGGAGGAGGAGGAGGAGGAGGAGGAGGAGGAGGAGGAGGAGGAGGAGGAGGAGGAAAAATAGGAAGCCTATTGTGGGAGCCTCTTGGGGCCTCCTGAGACCTCTTGCTGGCCTTCTGGGGGCCCCCGGGGCCTCTGATGGATCTTGGCCTTGAGATGCCGTCTTGGGGGCCTCATGGGCGGTCTTAGGGCCCTCTTTGGACGCTCTACGGCCGTCTTGGAGGCCTCTGGGACGTCGTGCTGGCCAGTCTGAAGCCCGAAAGGGCGAGAACGCGAGAAGGTGTCAAGCAACTAGGCGACTCCAGGTTCCTCTGCCAAGTGGAAGCCTCCTGCAGGCCATCTTGGAGCTACTTGGAGCGTCTCTGGGGCCTCTCGGGCCGTCTTGAGGCAATAATGTATCGTCTTGGATCATGATTGGGCTACCTTGGATGCATCTTTGGGCCATCTCGGGCGGCCATCCTGGGGGCCATCTCGGGCGGCCATCTCGGGTGTCTTGGAGGCGGAGGAAGGTGGTGCTTTCGGGTGGCCAGCGGGCTGAGGCAGAGGCCACAGAGCACCTTTTGAACTCGCTAGAACAATTTAACCCTTGGCATGCCAACGACCCCTCTTGCAAGCAAAAAGGGGCTGTGGATATAGTGGCCTTCGGCCCATGCCTCCACCGTGCCTGGGTTGGGGGCCAGGGTCCTTGGGGTCGCTTGACATGCCTCTCGAGAGCACCTTTGGAAGTCTCTTGAGGGGGCTCGTGGGACCGCCGGCAGAGCAGGGGGCTCGTGGAGGCTTGTGGGATTCCGTTCGGGGCCTCCGTGGGTTTTTGGGACGCCGCTTGAAGTGGCGTCCCAAAAACCCAAAGAATTGTAGATGCTCCTTGACAGAAGATTCCGGGTGCGAGCGCAGGACGTGGTTCGACAATTCGGACGCGCCGCCGCGGTCGTCGCGCAACAGAGCAAAAACACTCTACTAAAAGGTTTGTGCCTTTCAGCAAACAGCTCCTTCAATGTAACAGTGTGAATTTTCCGTTTCCAAGCTTCTCGGGTGCTCTTAAGGGCAACGTGTGGAGGAATTGTCTGCCAGCATGGGCCCCAGCCCATGCGTTTCGGGCAACACGTGGTGCAATCTATGCGGTGCAGCCTGTCTGGCGCAACAGATGTGGTGCAACGGATGTTGTGTACTCGTTGTTGCGCAAGCAATGTGTCGCAGTATGTGTTGTGCAAGCAATGTGGTGCAATCTAGATGGTGCGATCTATGTTGTGCCATTAGGTGCAAGCTACGTGGTGCAACTAATCTTGACCGTCTTGAAGCTGTCCTCTCCACTGCTCGTGCAAACATCCCACCCTCCCACCCGCAACTTGGTCGCAAGACCTCTTCAGACAAGACCGTGACGGTAGGTACCACATGGCACTTGGCCACGACACCGATGCCGACGACGACAGCGACATCGACGACGACGGCGCCGCCGACAGCGACTGCGACGACACCGACGACGTCTCCAATGTTTTCGACGGCGACAACGACGACGACGACACCGACGACGACGACAACGACGCCGACGACGACGACGAAGACGACGACGACGTCGCCAACGGAGACGACGACGAGGGAGGAGAAAAAACGACGACGGCGACAACGACGACAACGACGATGGAGGAGGGAAGACGGCGACGACGCCAACGACGAAGAAGGAGGAAGGACGGCGACGCCGACGACGACAACGACGAGGGAGGAGGGAAGACGACGACGATGACAACGACGACGAAGACGACGACGACGGCGACGAAATGAAAGGACGACGACGAGACGCCGACGACGGACGACGACGACGAGGGAGGAGGATAACGACGAGGGAGGAGTGAAGACCACGACGACGACGACGACGACGACGCGACGAAATAGGAGGGACAACGACGAGACGCCGACGAAGACAACGAGGGAGGAAGGACGACCACGGCGACAACGACGACGGAAACGACGACGACGCCAAGACGACGACAACGACGACGAGGAAAGACAGAAGACGACGACGGCGACGACGACGACGACGACGACGAGGGAGGAGGGAGGACGACGACGACGACGACGACGCAAGAGCGCGCGCGCACGCTTTTGTTGAAAATCCGTGTTGCGAAACCTTGGGTTCTTGTAGGTTTTTTGGACGCACGATTTTGAAATCCTTCTGAAACCGATGGTTTTTGAAGGATTTCGGCATACGCCCGCGACGACGCGCGCGTCTGCACTTCGTCCCATTTTTCGCAGAGGATTCTCGCGACGGCACACGCGCAAGGGCGTTCGACAGATTTCGACATGCGCGCGCGCGAAGCCCGTTTGGTAGCATTTTGTGAAAATCTGGGAAAACCTATGGTTTTCTTAAGATTTCGCAAGACCTCACGCGGAAGTTTTTTTAGCAAATCAGTGTTGCGAAACCATGTGTTTTTGTATGTTGTTTTGGAAACTCGATTGCGAAATCCTTCCGGCACCGAAGGTTTTTGAAGGATTTCGGCATGCGCGCGCGACGACGCGCGCGTGCGTGTTATGTTAGAACAAAAAAATGTCACCGCATAGTGTTTTTTACAAGGGAACCGCAGGGGGGGGGATACCGGCTTGGCTGGGATGGTACGAATTCATATTTAGGATGGACATGTGGTCATAATCATATGTAATTTACAGCACGCGCGGGGGTCCCGATAAGTCCGGGGGGGGGGGTAGAATCTATTAGTCCTTCAGAAAGGAGAATTGAGTTTTACCAATGGTTTGACACATCCCATGCTCTTGCAAACATCCGACCCACCCACCCGCAGCTTGGTTTGCAGAACCTCTTAAGACCAAGACGGTATGTACATAATGGCACTTGACAGCGACACCGACGACGACAGCGACGTCGACAACGACGACGACGCCGACGACGACGATTGACACTGACGACGTCTCCGACGACTTCGGCGACGACGACGTCGACGACGACGAAAACGACGACGCCGACGCCGACGACGACGACGAAGACGACGACGACGACGACGTCGCCAACGAAAACGACGACGAGGGAGGAGGGAGGACGACGACGGCGACAACGACGACAACGACGACAACGACGACAACGACGACAACGACGAGGGAGGAGGGAGGACGGCGACGACGCGAACCACAAGAAGGAGGAAGGACGGCGACGCCGCCGACGACAACGACGACGGAGGAGGGAAGACGACGACGACGACAACGACGACGACGACGACGACGACGGCGACGAAATAGGATGGACGACGACGAGACGCCGACGACGGACGACGACGACGACGAGGGAGGAGGAGCAAAGATGACCACGGCGAGAACGACGACGGAAACGACGACGACGCCACACAGGACGACGACGACGAACACGAGGAAAGACAGAAGACGACGTAGGCGACGACGACGACGACGCGGGAGGAGGGAGGACGGCGACGACGACGACGACGCAAGAGCGCGCGCGCACGCTTTTGTTGAAAATCCGTGTTGCGAAACCTTGTGTTTTTGTATGTTTTTCCGACACGATTTTGAAATCATTCCGAAACCGAAGGGTTTTGAAGGATTTCGGCATACGCGCGCGCGACGACGCGCGCGTCTGCATTTCGTCCCATTTTGTCAGAAGATTCTCGCGACGGCACACGCGCCAGGGCGTTCGACAGATTTCGACATGCGCGCGCGCAAGAGCTCGCGCGCAAGCTTTTTTAGCAAATCAGTGTTGCGAAACCATGTGTTTTTGTATGCTTTTTGGAAGCTCGATTGCGAAATCCCTCCGGCACCAAAGGTTTTTGAAGGATTTCGGCATGCGCGCGCGACGACGCGCGCGTGTGCACTTCGTCCCGTTTTTTTTTTTTTTGCAAGGGATCCGTGAACAAGTGTTATGTTAGAACAAAAGATCCCCCCGTGTATTGTTTTTCCTCAGGGGGGCCGATCCTGGCCCCTCGGGGATAGTGTAAATTCATATTTCGGATGGACCTGTGGTCATAATCATATATGTTTTACATACCCGAAAAGGGGGGCGGATAACGCCGGGGGGGTAGAGTCTATTTTGTTTTTAGAATGGAGAATCTATGTCGAGCAGCTCATTTCTTGCAACCTACGCTGTGCAATGTATGTTGCGCAATCTGACGGGGCCATCTATGTCCTGCCGTGCATGTGAAATCGACGCGGTGGTATTTTTGGATTTGCGAGTATTTGCCAATTTCACTGCTCGCGCAATCATCCCCTCATCCTCCCGCAATTTGGTGGGCAAAACCCATGCGGCGGCGATTGCGCTGACTGCTCGGCGTTGGCCATGGCTGCGGCCGCGATATCGCGCGCAGGCTCGCGCGCAGAGCGGCCAACTAGTCTGGCGCGACCGACGCGGCCGCAGTGGCGCTGAGCGCTGGGGTCTTTTCAGCGCGTCTCGCAGGCCGCGCTGATGCGTGGGCACTTCGCGATCCGGTAGTTTGGGCGGGCACGGTATCATAGCGACGGTGACCACGGCAGACGCGAGGAGATGGTAGAGGGTTGGTGGCGATGATGACGATGACGAAGGCGAAGCCAATGACGGCGACGACGTTGTTCACGCCGACGGCGATGATGGTGTCCACGTGTCGGCGATGACGGCTTTGGAAGGATTTCGATATGCGCGTGCGGCCGACTGGCGCACGTAGCCCGCATGGTATTCGTTGGCAGGGGTCGTGCTTCCAAGCAAGCCCGCAAAAGGGCGTTCGCATGAGCCGGACCTGCGCGCGCGAGAGGCCAGCGTGGTCGCATGCGATGAAAGTTGTGGAACCACTGGGCATCGTAAGAAATCGCACACATTGATGTTGTACGCGTTTTCGGGGCACTCGGCCATGGCTTTGCTAAAACGGATGATTATTGATCTGCGAGCGCGCGTGTGGTATATCTGACAAGGATTGGGGGGTCGATACGGGCGCCCCCTGGGATGGTATGTGTTCACATGTAAAATGAACCATGGGACCGAATCGGCTGTAATTCGCGCTCTCCCAGGGGGGGTCGATAATTGCGGAGGGGGGTGGATGTTGATTTGTTCGGTGACCAGAGAATGTGCGTTGCGATTCGCTCTGCCGAACATGATATTGCCAATTTCAAATCTCGCGCAAACATCCCACCCACCCCCCCGCAATTTGGTTGGCAAAACCCATGCGGCGGCGATTGCGATGACTGCTTGGCGCTGGCTGTTGCATCGCGGCGGCCGCGCTACCGCGCGCAGGATCGCGTGCAAAGCGGCCAGCTAGTCTGGCGCAGCCGACGCGGCCGCGTTGATGCTCACCGCTGGGGATGACCCAGTGCGTCTCGCAGGCCGCGCTGACGCGCGGGCACTTCAGTGCGAGCAGGTGATTCGGGCGGGCACGGTATCGTAGCGACGGTGACAACGTCAGACGCGATGAGATGGTAGAGGGTTGGTGGCGATGGCGACGATGACGGCAGCGAGGCCCATGACGGCGACGATGCTGATCATGCCGATGGCGATGTTGATGCCCACGTGTCGGCGATGACGTTGGAAGGATTTCAATATGCGCGTGCGGCTTGCGGGCGACAGTAGCCCGCATGGTATAATTTGGCAGGGGTCGTGCTTCCCCAGCAAGCGCGCAAGGGCGTCCGAATGATTTCGACATGCGCGCGCGAGAGGGAACTCCGCTCTTAGATGCTATTTAAAAACGCTGGGGACTTTTTTTCCGTTTTGGAGATCGACGTTTTTTTTTCTGTTTTGGGAGCCGTTTTTTTTCTGTTTTGGATTTGCGCCTTGCCGTTTTCGGTTCGTTTTGCGATCCGTTTTTTAATCGTTTTCACCTGCCGTTTTCTGTGCGTTTTCGTCGCCGTTTTTGCGAACCTCTCAAAGCCCGTGCCGTTTTTTTTTTTTTCTGTTTTGGTTCTCCGTTTTGTGTGCGTTTTCGCCCGCCGTTTTTGTTACGTTTTGGTCCTGGTCACGTCGTTTTGGGCACGTTTTGCGTTACCGTTTTTGTTCTGTTTTGGTCGACCGCAACGCCAGCAGTTGAAAACGGGAAAAAAAACGCCCCCAGCGTTTTTAAGAACAACTAAGACCCCGCTTGGTCGCATGTGATGAAGG
This sequence comes from Prorocentrum cordatum, assembly GCA_963575745.1. NCBI lineage: Eukaryota > Dinophyceae > Prorocentrales > Prorocentraceae > Prorocentrum > Prorocentrum cordatum. The sequence continues at coordinate 59,412 of CAUYUJ010003916.1, forward strand.
TTGTGAGAAAGAAATGGACTTCGTAAGAAGTCGGGACAGCGCGCGCATTGTTTTGAAAACCAGTGTTGCAAAACATTGGCTGGTTATGCTTGTTTCTTGGAAACTCCATCTTGACGTCTTTGCGAAACATTTTTTGTTACACAAGCCAGGCGAAGGACCCAACCGTATGCAGCCGCGGAGCCTCGAGGGAGATGAGACGAACGACGGGGGCGCGCAAACTCCGAACAACTCTCATATGCAGCGCGCCGCAGGAAGAACGGAATGCGGGGCAGCGCGGGCAGGGGTGTAGGGGGCTGCGGGGCGGAGTGGGATGGTGGGTTTTCAAATGTTTCCTCTTGTGTTTTTGCGCCCTGGTGGCCGCGGCTCTGGGCAGACCACAGCGCTGAGCCCCCGCGACACGCGCCAGTTGCCCCGCAGGGGTCCCGGCGGCGCGCGCGGGTCGTTCGTTGCGCGGAACAGAGAGAGTTAGTTGGTTGGCCGACAGCGGTCTAGATATGCCCCCCTCTCCCATATCCCAAACACTTAAGTAATCGTCGCCGGCAACCCCTGGACCAGCGGAGTGGCCTCGGAACGCCAGTGTGTCCGAGAGGCTCTCCCGAGTCTCTTGTTCCTCCTCCTACTCCGCCTCCTCCTCCACTTCCTCCTCCAGCCATATCCTCCTTCTTTATTATCCTCCTCGTCCTCCGGGTCGTCGTCCTCTTCTCGGACCAAAAAGCACTCCCGAAATGGTTGTTGTACAGATGTTGAATAGGCCTTGACCTTCGACGTCGTCCGTTTTCTTCAATTCTGTTTTGCTTTGTGTCCGAAACATGCGAGGGGTGTGCTGAACTGGGCGCGGACGCATGCGAGCGGCGAGACTGGGACTTTTCGGTGGGGTTCCCCATGGGGACATGAAGCGTGTGAGGGATGTGCCGACATGGGTGGCGCAGGACGCATGTGGATGCAGCCACTGGGGCCATAGATGGAGCTCCCTATGGGGCCACCAAACGTGTTAGGGGTGTGCAGACGTGGGCGCGGGACGCATGCGGACGCAGCCATTGGGGCATTCGGTGGAGCTTATGGGGTCACGAACCGTCCGAGGGGTGTGCCGAAGTAGGCGCGGGACGCATGTGGACGCAGGCAGTGGGGCCTTCGGTGGAGCTCCCTATGGGGTCACGAAAGGTGTGAGGGGTGTGCCGAAATGGGCGCGGGACCCATGTTGACGCAGCCACTGGGGCCTTCGGTGGGATTCCTTCTGTGGCCACAAAACGTGTGAGTGGTGTGCCGAAATTGGCGCGGGACGCATGTGGACGCAGCCATTCGCGCCTTCGGTGGAGCTCTCCTTGGGGCCACGAACCCTGTGAGTGCTGTGCCGAAATAGGCGCGGGACGCATGTGGACGTCGCCATTAGGAGCGGCGTGCCGACATAGGCCCGGGCCGCACGTGGATTCTACCACAGGTGCATTCGGTTGAGTTCCCTATTGGGCCACGAGGCGCGTGAGGGTGTGCCGAAATGGGCGCGGGACGCATGTGGACGCAGCCGTTGGGGCCTTCGGTGGAGCTCCCAATGGGGCCACGAAACGTGTGAGGGATTTGCCGACATGGGCGCAGGACGCACGTGGACGCAGTCACAGGGGCCTTCGACGGAACTCCCTATGGGGCCTCCAAACGTGTGAGGGGTGTGCCGACGTGGGCGCGGGACACATGTGGACGCCGTTATCGGAACCTTGGGCGCAACTTCATATGGGGCCACTAAACGTGTGATGGGGGTGTGCCGGAATGGGCGCGGGACGCATGTGGATGCAGCCGGGGTCTTCGGTGGGGTTCCCTGTGAGGCCACGAGTCCTGTGAAGGGTGTGCCGAAGTGGGCGCGGGACGCATGTGGACGCAGCCAATGGGCCCTTCGGCGGAGCCCCGTGTTGGGCCACGAGCCGCGTGAGGGGTGTGCCGGAATGGGCGTGGGACGCGAGCGGACGCAGTCATTGGAGCTTTCGGTGGAGCTCTCTGTGGGGCCACGAGCCGTGTGAGGGTGTGAGGGGTGTGCCGACAGTGACGCGGGACGCATGTGCAGCCATTGGGGCATTCGGTGGAGCTTATGGGGTCACGAACCGTCCGAGGGGTGTACCGAAGTAGGCGCGGGACGCATGTGGACGCAGGCAGTGGGGCCTTCGGTGGAGCTCCCTATGGGGTCACGAAGGGTGTGAGGGGTGTGCCGAAATGGGCGCGGGACCCATGTTGACGCAGCCACTGGGGCCTTCGGTGGGATTCCTTCTGTGGCCACAAAACGTGTTTGAGGGGTGTGCCGAAATTGGCGCGGGACGCATGTGGACGCAGCCATTCGCGCCTTCGGTGGAGCTCTCTTTGGGGCCACGAACCCTGTGAGTGCTGTGCCGGAATAGGCGCGGGACGTACGTGGACGTCGCCATTAGGAGCGGCGTGCCGACATAAGCCCGGGACGCACGTGGATTCTACCACGGGTGCATTCGGTTGAGTTCCCTATTGGGCCACGAGGCGCGTGAGGGTGTGCCGAAATGGGCGCTGGACGCATGTGGACGCAGCCGTTGGGGCTTTCGGTGGAGTTTCCTATGGGGCCATGAAACGTTTGACGGGTGTGCCGACATTGGCGCAGGACGCACGTGGACGCAGTCACAGGGGTTTTCGGTGAAGCTCCTTTTGGGGCCACGAATCGTGCGTGTGTGCTGGAATGGGCGCGGGACGAATGTGGACGCAGCCGATGGGCCTTTCGGTCGGGTTCCTTATGGGGCCACGAATGTGCCGAAATGGGCGCGGGAGGCACGTGGACGCAGGCAGTTGGGCCTTCGGTTGGATTCCCTCTGTGGCCACAAAACGTGTGAGGGATGTGCCGAAATGGGCGCGGGACGCATGTGGACGCAGCCGTTGGGGCCGATTGGGCCATGAAGCGTGTAAGGGGTGTGCCGAAATGGGCGCGGGACGCATGTAGACGCAACCATTGGGGTCGTCGGTGGAGTTCCCGATGGGGCCACGAAGAGTTTGAGGGGTGTGCCGGAATGGGCGCGGGACGCATGTGGACCCAACGCCACAGGATGGTTGGCAAAGAGAGGTTTCGGTATGCGCGCGACGACGCGCGCCCGTGGAGGTTGTCCAGTATCTCGCCGTGGATTTGTTAAACTTGATGCTTTGTGCTATACAAGAGCGCGCGTAGCTTTACTTGGCGAGGATTTAGGGGGGTCGATATGGGCGCTTCCTGGGATGGTACGAGTTCGCTTATCGAATGAACCATCGGGTAGAATCGTATGTAAATCGCGTTATCCCAGGGAGGGCCGATGACTGCGGAAGGGGTGGGGTGCTTCATTGTTTAATTACAGAACGAATACGGCGCGGTTCGCCCTGCCGAGCATGAAATTGCCAATTCCATTGCTCGCGAACTCACCCTACCCAACCGCCCGCAACTTGTTTTACAAAACGCATGCGGCGGCGGTTGCGATGACTGCTTGGCGCTGGTTGACGCATCGCTGCGGCTGCGCCATCTCGCGCAGGCTCGCGCGCAGAGAGGCCATCTAGTCTGGCGCGACCGACGCGACCGCGGTGGCGCTGACCGCTGGGCCGCTGGGGACTTCCAGGCGCGTCTCGTAGGCCGCGCTGACGCGAGGGCACCTCAGTGCGAGTCGGTGATCCGGGCGGGCGCGGCATCGCGGCGACTGTGACAGTGGCAGAAGCGATGGGATAGTTGCGATGCAGTGGCAATGATGATGATGGCGACGACAAGGCCAATGATGGCACCGATGTTGGCGATGATGGTGTCTACGTGTCGGCGATGAAGGATCTGGAAGGATTTCGACATGCGCGCGCAGCCGGCGGGTGCGAGTGGCCCACGCGACACTGCGCGCCAGGATGCCCACCCCCCTCCCAGCAAACGCGCGAGGGCGCTCGAATGATTTCGACGCGCGCGCGCGGGAAAGGCCCGCGTGGTTGCATATGCTGACAACTGTGAGAGACCAGTGGGTTTCGCAAGAATTCGCCAGAAAGCGCGCGCGCATGCATTTTTTGATTGTTCAGGTTTCGAAGCTATTTGTATTAACGTGTCTTTGGGAAATTCGATTTTGAAATCCATGCTACGCGCGCGGTCGTTGTTGGATTGCGGCATGCGCGCGCTTGGGCTGCCAGGGCGTTTGGAAACTTAGATTTCCGATGCGCACGCAGGCGCGCTCGCACTATATACCTTGACATGGGCGCGGGGAGATAGTGGGGGGGGGGCATAAGGGCCTTCCCTTGCACGGCGCGAACCAAAGTGTAAAACGAACCATGGGGCACAATCGCATGTAAATCGGCTATCCCAGGGAGGGCTGGCAACGGCGGTCGGCGGGGGGGGGGCATCTGGATTTCTCGCGAAACAAGAGAATGCGTGGCGCAATTCGCCCTGCCGAACTTGAAGTTGCCAGTTCCACTGCTCGCTGTCATCGCGCCCGCCCGCCCGCCGCTCGGCGAGCAAAACCATTGCGGCGGCGATCGCAATGGCTGCTTGGCGCTGGCTGGCGCGCGGCTGCGGTCGCGCTAGCGCGCGCAGGCTGGCGCGCAGAGCGGCCAGCTAGTCTGGCGCGACCGACGCGGCCGCGTTGGCGCTGGCCGCCAGGGACTTCCCGGCGCGCCTCGCAGGCCGCGCTGACGCGCAGGAATTTCATTGCGAGTCGGTGACCCGGGCGGGCGCGGCATCGCGGCGACGTTGACAGCGGCAGACGCGATGAGATAGCAGCGACGCTGCCGACGACGATGCCGATCGCGCCGACGATTATGATGGCCTTCGCGCGTCGGCGATGAAAACGCTGATTGGATTTAGACATGCGCGCGGCCGACGGGCGCGAGTGGCCCGCGCGGAATTATTCGACAAGGACACCCACTCGCATGTTTGTTTTTCAAAACCCATGCGGCGCCGATTGCAATGACCGCGCGGCGCTGGCCCGCGCATCGTCGCGGCCGCGCCAGCGCGCGCAGGCTCGCGCGAAGAGCGGCCAGCTAGTCTGGCGCGACCGACGCGGCCGCGGCGGCATTGGTCGCCAGGGAGTTCCCAGCGCGTCTCGTAGGCCGCGCTGACGCGAGGGCACTACAGTGCGAGTCGGTAATTCGGGCGGGCGCGGCACCGTGGCGATGCTGGCGGCTGCGGAAACTTAGATGGGAGTAGCGACGTTGGTTGCGACGCTGACGATGACGACGGCGCGGCCAATGCCGGCGCCGACGGCGATCGCGCCAGCGACATCATGACGCCGCGCGTCGGCGGCAAAGTTTTTCCGGAACGTTTTTGGCGCGCGCGCGCGGCTGACGAGCCCGATCGGCCCGCGCGCATTGATCGGCGGAGATCTCGCCCCCCCGCCGCCCCCCCCCCCCCAGTTAGCGCGCAAAAGGCGCTCGAAGACTTTCGCCGCGCGCGCGAGATGCCCGCTTGGTCGCAATTCACGAAAATATTGCAACGACGGGTCCAAGGCAAGTGTCGCAAGAGCACGCGCGCATCTTTTTTGGCGCATGAAAGATGTGTCGGAAACATGTTTGTCATGTTTTCGGGAACTCCTCATTTGGAATCCGCGCGAACCCTGCGGCGTTTGAAGGATTTCGGCGCGCGACGCCGCGCCCGCGTGGACGTTGTTCCGTTCTTCGCGCAGGGTTCGTTCTTCTTCAGCAAGCGCGCGAGGGCGCGCGGACGATTTTGACGTGCGCGCGCGATGGGCCCGCTTGGCCGCGTTTGATGCAAATTCGCAAGAGCGCGCATCTTTTTTGGTTTTGAAAAAGCTACGTTGCAATGCTAATGAGTTCATGCTTTTGTTTGGTTTCGGGAGCCTCGATCTTCCAGTTTTCAGGAACCTTAGTAAGGTTTCGCATATGTTCGGCATGCGCGCTCGCGACCGCGCGACCGCGTGGGCGTCGCTATGTTTTCGCAGGGGCTTCTTGAGCGGTGACGACTTGTGATATACGACTGCGCGCGCGTAGTATCACTTGACGAAGATATGGGGGGACAAGGTTTGGGCTGAGATGGTACGAGCTCGTATTCACAGTGGACGATGCGGCAGGATAGTATGTAAATACCATTGTCCCCAGGAGGGTAGATCAAACAGGGGGCGGGAAGGTAGGTTTTCGTGTCTCATTGAAAAGGCAAGCCCTTTGATGCGTCATCAATGTTTTCATGCAGTGAGTTGTCAACTCCGCTGTTCGCAGGATCGTCCCACCCCCACCCGCACTTTTGTTTTCACAACCCATGCGGCGCCGATTGCAATGACTGTTTGGCGCTGGCTGGCGCGCGGCTGCGGCCGCGCTCGCGCTCGCAGGCTCGCGCGAGGAGCGGCCGGCAAGTCCGGCGCGACGCGGCCGCGGCGGCATTGGCCGTTGGGGACTTCCCAGCGCGTCGCGTAGGCCGCGCGGACGCGCGGGAATTTCGGCGCGAGTTGGTGACTCTGGCGGGCGCGGCTTCTTGGCGACGTCGACACCGGCAAACACGATGATGACAGTAACGATGTCGGTGGCCATGATGGCAATGACGGCAAGGCCAACGACGGCGCCTGAGCACGCTGGTGACGATGATGGTGTCCACACGTCGGTGATGAACATTTGGGAAGGATTTCGACATGCGCGTGCGGCCGACGGGCACGAGTGGGCCGCATGGTATGATTCGACAGGGATCGCACCACCCCAGCAAGCGCGCACAATGCGCTCGAATGGTATCGACATGCGCGCGCGGGGGGTCCGCTCGGTCGAATTTGATGGTGACTTGAAGGAGCCTCTGATTTTCGTGCGAATTCGCAAAGGCGCGCAGAAACTGAAGGCATTGCGGCCGGTGCCGCCGACCCTGAAGGCGACCATGACGCCGAGGACGACGACGAGGACGAGGAGGAGGAGGAACAGGAGGATGAGGAGGCGGAGGACGCGGTGGACAGCAGGGGACAGACGAGGAGGAAAATGAAGAGGATAATGAAGAACAGGACGAGGAGGAGGAGGAAGAGGAGGAGGAGGAGGAGGAGCAGAAGGATGACGGTGCGGAGACGTACGAAGAGGGGGATCAAGGGGCAGGGGGAGGACTGGGGAGAAGGGAACAGTGGGATAATGAGGGGACTGGCAGTCGGAGGGGCAGAAGGAAAAAGGAAGACGCGGAGGAGGGCGATGAGGGGCAGGAAGAGGAGGAGGATTGGAAGGACGAGGTCGAAGTAAGGTTACAGCGGGCTGGGAAAAGGGCACATGAAGGAAGGGGGGTGCATGAGGAAGAGGACGATCAGGAGGCTGAGGATGATGATGAGGAGGATGCGAAGGAGGGGAATGAGGAGGAGTGAAAGGGTGAGAAACAGGAGGAATAGCAAGAGGAACAGGAGGAAGAGGAGGAGGAGGAGGAGGAGGAGGAGGACGCCGTGGAGCTGGAGGGGGAGGATGAAGAAGAGCATGCGGAGGGAGGATGAGGAGGGGTAGTTTCGGCAGAACGAGGTCAAGAAGGGCAATGAGCAGGTGGAGGAGGACGATAACGAGGCGGAGGAACAGGAGGAGGAAGGTGAGGAACTGGGGGCGGAGGGAAGCTTGCCGGGGTCTCTTCGGAGCGCTTTCGGGGTCTCCGGTGGGCAGTTTTGGGGCGTGTTGGGAGACTCTTGGGAGCCTCCAGGGGGCTTCCTGCGTGCTTCCTGGGAGCGTCTTCGAGGCCTCATAGGGGCCTCCTGAGAGCTTCTCGGGGGCGTGGGCTTGAGATGTCCGTTCGGGTCCCCCGTCTGAGCCGTCTTGGGTGCCTCTTGGCCTGCCTTGGAGGCGTCACGGGCCGTCTTGGGGCCCTCTTGGGCCATGCTGGGAACCACTTGGAGGTCTGTGGGCCGTCTTGGAGCAATTTGGGGGGCCCCTGGGGCCGTCTTAGAGCGTCGGGAAGCGGAAGGGGCGAGAACGCCAACATCTTTCAAACATTTGAGGGCAATTGCTGAATTTTGTTTCTCGGTGCCTTCTTGGGAGCAGAGGCCTCTTGGGGCGTTTTGCATGAAGGGATCGGCTCGGTTCGGTTCGGTCCGGTTCTGCAGCCGGGTCGGTTTTGCTTGACCGGTTCGGTTTGGCATCGGTCCGGTTTCGGCCGGTTCGGCTTGGCCCTGCCGCCGGTTCGGTTCGGTTCCGGTTTTCGCGCGGTTGGGTCCGACCGGTTCGGTTCGGTTCGAGTGGCCGCTCCGGTTCGGTTCGGCCCGACTGGTCAGGTGCGACGTTGGGCGCCCCGTCTGCGTAAGCGACGACCCAGTTTGAAAAAAAGGGAGGGGTGAGGAGGAGGAGGAGGAGGAGGAGGAGGAGGAGGAGGAGGAGGAGGAGGCGGAGGAGGAGGAGGAGGAGGCGGAGGCGGAGGCGGAGGAGGGAGGAGGAGGACGACGAGGAGGAGAAGGAGGAGGAGGAGGAGGAGAAACGTGGAGGCGTGGAGGCGCGAGGCCCTCGCCCCGAGGGGGGTCGCAGCCCCGAGGGGGGTCGCAGCCCCGAGGGGGGTCGCACCCGCCAGGGGGGTCGCGCCCGCCAGGGGGGTCGCGCCCGCCATGGGGGTCGCGCCCGCGAGGGGGGTTGCACCCGCCAGGGGGGTCGCGCCCGCCAGGGGGGTCGCAGCCCGCCAGGGGGGTCGCAACCCGCCAGGGGGGGTGCACCCGCCAGGGGGGTCGCGCCCGCCAGGGGGGGTGCGCCCGCCAGGGGGGTCGCACCCGCCAGGGGGGTCGCGCCCGCCAGAGGGGTCGCGCCCGCCAGCCAGGGGGGTCGCACCCGCCGGGGGGTCGCACCCGCCAGGGGGGTCGCGCCCGCGAGGGGGGTCGCGCCCGCCAGGGGTCGCGCCCGCCAGGGGGTTGCACCCGCCAGGGGGGTCGCGCCCGCCATGGGGGTCGCGCCTCCAGGGGGGTTGCACCCGCCAGAGGGGGTCCACCCGCCAGGGGGTTGCGCCCGCCAGGGGGCCCGCCAGGGGGGTGCACCCGCCAGGGGGGCCGCCAGGGGGGTTGCGCCCGCCAGGGGGGTTGCACCCGCCAGGGGGGTCGCGCCCGCCAGGGGGGTTGCACCCGCCAGGGGGGTTGCGCCCGCCAGGGGGGTTGCGCCCGCCAGGGGGGTTGCACCCGCCAGGGGGGTTGCGCCCGCCAGGGGGGTTGCACCCGCCAGGGGGGTTGCACCCGCCAGGGGGGTTGCGCCCGCCAGGGGGGTTGCGCCCGCCAGGGGGGTTGCACCCGCCAGGGGGGTTGCGCCCGCCAGGGGGGTTGCACCCGCCAGGGGGGTTGCGCCCGCCAGGGGGGTTGCGCCCGCCAGGGGGGGTGCACCCGCCAGGGGGGTTGCGCCCGCCAGGGGGGTTGCACCCGCCAGGGGGGTTGCACCCGCCAGGGGGGTTGCGCCCGCCAGGGGGGTTGCACCCGCCAGGGGGGTTGCGCCCGCCAGGGGGGTTGCACCCGCCCGCCAGGGGGGTTGCACCCGCCAGGGGGGTTGCACCCGCCAGGGGGGTTGCACCCGCGAGGGGGGTCGCGCCCGCCAGGGGGGTCGCAGGGGGGTTGCCCGCGAGGGGGGGGGGGTCGCGCCCGCCAGGGGGGTCGCGAGGGGGGTCGAAGTCGCACCCGCGAGGGGGGTCGAAGTCGCTGTCGCTGTCGCCGCCGCCGCCGCCGCCGTCGCCGCCGCCGTCGCCGTCGCCGTCGCGGGTCGCCAGGGGGGTCGCCAGGGGGGCTGCCAGGAGGGTCGCCAGGGGCCCCCCCGGGGCTCCCCCGCGGCCCCCCGACGACGGCGACGACGACGACGACAACGGACGCTTGCCGACGCCCGCGCCCGCCGACGCCGCCGCCGTCGTCGGTCGTCGTCGGTCCGACAGTGTTTTTTGTTTGGTTTGCCTGCTTTTGCCCCCCGCGGGGGCTTCGGGGGCCCGACAGGGCACGCCTGCTGACACCAGGCTGGAATTGATTCCAAGAGGAAAGGTTCTGGGACCGATTTTGAGCGGACCGTCGTCGTCGTCGTCGTCGTCGTCGTCGTCGTCGTCGTCGTCGTCGTCGTCGTCGTCGCGCGCCCGCCAGCCAGGTGCTGGATTCGGCGGACTCCAACGGGGTCCCGGGGGTCCTTGGGTCCCGGGGTCCCGCGGTCTGGGGGTCCTGGGGTCCTGGGCCTGGGGCCTGGGGCCCCGGGGCCCCGGGGGTCCTTGCCAAGGACCCCGGGGGGAGGAGGAGGAGGGGGATGAGGAGGAGGAGGAGGGGGAGGGAGAAAGGGAGGGGGGGGAGGAGGACGAGGAGGAGGAGGAGGAGGAGGAGGAGAGGAGGAGGAGGAGGAGGAGGAGGAGGAGAGGAAGGAGAAGGAGAAGAGGAGGAGGAAGCGGAGGAGGAGGAGGAAACGGAGGAGGAGGAGGAGGAGGAGAAGGAGGAAGAGGAGGAGGGGTCGTGGGAATCTTCGGGAGGTTCTGGGGTCATCGGGGTCCCGGAGTCCTGGGGGTCATCGGGGTCCTGGGGTCCGGACCAGAGGGGAAAGGGGTTCGGTTCGGTTCCCGTCGGTTCGGTTCAGGGGCCGCCCGGTTCCGGTTCGGTTCCGGTACTGGTTCGGTTCGGTCTTCGCCGGTTCGGTTCTGAATGAATTCGGTTCGGTCCGGTTCGGTTTTCTACGTACCTGGTTTTGGACCGGTTCGGTCCGGTTCGGTCACGGTTCTCGGTTCTCGGTTCGGTGCGGTCCCTTCATGGTTTTGCAGGCCTCATGGGCCCTCAGGAGGCCGTGAAGGCGTCTTCGCAAAAGCGCGCATATTGTTGTCGAGCAGCTACGCTGTGTTTCTTATATGGTTTCGGTAAAATCTCTACGCAACTTGAGGTTTGTGTAAGATTTCGGCATGCGCCCGCGACAATGCGCGCGTGTTGGTTGTGTCCCGTTTTTTTTTGCGATGGATTATTGAGCATGCTTGATAAGCGGGTGCGAGCGCATAGTATTATTTGACAGGGATGTGAGCTGGGCGATGCAGTTTGGCTTGGGATGCTACGAATTCAGATCCAGGACAGGCTACGGGGCATAATCGTGCTAATGTTGACTATTTCAGGAGGTAGCGCGAAGAAGAGGGAAAGGGGTATACCCATTTTTTTGAAGGAGGATCTAGGGGGCGACGGGGCGGCGACGGGGCGGCGATGGCGGCAATGGAACCGCCAGACCGACATTCAGGCCCAGACGACATGCGGCGACGGGGCGGGCGTCATGGCCGCCCGATAGGATCCGCCCGACCCGACCCGCCCGGCACGGCCCACCCGCCCGACCCGACCCGCCCTTTCGGGTTCTCGCGGGCTCGCTCGTGGATGGGCCAGACCCGCCCGTTAGGGTCCGCCCGGCCGCCCGACCCGACCCGCCCCACTCAGGCCCAGGGGCCTGGCGGCGACGAGGAGGCGACGAGGCGGCGACGGCGGCGACATAGCCGCTGGGCCAACACGCAGGCCCAGTTCTTCAGGAAGCAAACAAGAGGCCCTAAGGGCAAACACTGATTGGGAAACGTACTCAAGGCACATTCGCTCGCCCACTTTTGGGCCTCCTTCGGTGCCCCTTGAAGGCATCTTGGGCCGTCCTGGGAGCCTCTTGGTGCGATCTTCGGGGTCTCTTGTGCCGTCTGGGAGCGTTGGGAACCCGAAAAGGCGAGACCGCCAAAAGCACTCAATCACCTGAGCAACATCAGTGATTGTGTCCTCGTGTGTGGCCTCTTGGGCCGTATGAAGGCATTTTCGGGCTCTCTGGGGCTCTGGGGCCGGCTCAGGGCCTGATGGACCGTCTTGACTTTGAGGGGAGGCTCCGAGGGGAGACGTAAGACTTGCTATCTGCCAGCCCCTGTCTTGGCTCAAGGCACAGGCGCACCACTCCGTTGCAGTTATGCATCCGTTGACTGGGCGCTATCTGCGGCGGTGTGTGTGTGTGTGTGGGAGAGAAGTATGCCCTACGTGTTCCCTCACGCCGCCACCACCGACACCTACATTATACCGATGTAACCCTCGTTTTCTACTACTGGGCGCACCCACGGGGCCCTCTCAATTCTATCGTGGGGCTGCTCGGCCTCGGGTGAGATCGTGAGGTGCACCCTAGAAGACATGCGAGCCACCCCAGGCAATTCATGACTTAGGGGCCTGGGCTTTGTTCAAGTACTGAGAGTATTGACTACGGTCGGACCGAAGTATAAGATCGAGGTCGGTTCGGGAAGGGCACCCTGATGTTCTGACTGGTTGTTAAAATGTTTATTGTGCGTATCTGTGGAGGGTATCCTCGAATGTTCTTTAGTTTGGGCCGGCGAAAGTTTTCATGTTCTTGAAGGATGTTCTGGGTCCGACCGTACAGAGATTCGGGAGCAGCAGAGGACATTCCCTCAGTGCATAGGGCACAGTGGCGGATTCTGTCAGAACGCAATCGAGGGGGCCCAACAAGACCTGGAGCTAACCATCGAGACTCAGCTCAGGGAAAAGCAGGTGTACGCGGACCGCCTGAGGTTACTCTTCGAGGAGATGACCGAGTCTTCCGATCTGAGCGAAGGGTTGACAGCAGCTGAGATCCACTTTCAGCTGGCAAAACCGAAAGTACAGTCATGGTTCAAATCAGCAGAGGCCACACTGGGGTCTGGCGCGGACGCATATAACCCTCGATTGCCGAATCGTGGCGTCGGGTCAAAGGATCAAAGGACAGAGGGGGGAAGAGGGAAGGAGGACGAGGAAGAGAAGGGAGGAGGTGGAGGCAGAGGTGGAGGTGGAGGCGGTGGAGGAGAAGGAAGGGGAGGAGGAGGAGGACGAGGAGGAGGAGGAGGAGGAGGAGGAGGAGGAGGAAGAGGAGGAGAGAAGGGAGGGAGGAGGGAAGGCAGGAGGAGCGGAGGAGGAGGAGGAGGAGGAGTAGGAGGAAGAGGAGGAGGAGGAGGAGGCGCAGCAGCAGGAGGAGGAGGAGCAGGAGCAGGAGGAGGAGCATGATGCGATGTTCTGGCTGCAGCAGCAGGGGGAGCAGCAGCCATAAGTGCAGGCAGCGGTTCCTCGCCCTCCTCAGGACGGAAATCTCTGGAGAGCACGGGAAGCGAGGCCACCGTGCGAGGCCCTTCGAGGCGGCTGGGGGGTGCCAAGGGGAGGGGAGGAGGATGGCAGGATGGCAGCGAGAGGGAGGAGGAGGAGGAGGAGGAGGAGGAGGAGGAGGAGGAGGAGGAGGAGGAGGAACTATTCAGAACTATTCAGAGCAGGCCAGCCAAATCTCCATGAGAACAATGGCTCCTGAGACAAAAGGCAACCAGAGGCGACGGGCCTGGGCCACCCTCGTCGAAAAACAACACCAAAGATTTGAGGGCCCCGCGCCGCGGGAGCCCCCCCAGCGGCCCAAGTAGCCCCCACTAGCAGGGCAGCCAAGGCCACAAAGACCCCGGGGCGGTGCAGGCCGCACCGGAAGCGCCATGCGGCGCACCGCCCTGGGGGCCAGGGGCCCCGCGCGACAGCAGTCGGGCCCCCGCCTCCTGCACCCATCGCGCCCTCGGAACTGGCGATGGGTGCCGCCGCGCCGCAGTGCGGGCATGCGTCGCAGGCCCGAGGGAGCCCGCGCCAGCCCGCCCCCCGAGGGGGACCCCAGGAGGAGGAGGGACACCGAGTAGGACGGGCCCAGGGACCCCGCGCCAGGGGGGCCTGGCAACGGGGGGCATCCCGAGCCCGCCCCACCCAGTACCCCACCCCCACCTAGGGGAGGGACCCCCAGGGGGCCTGGGCGCCCAAGCCCCCCCGCCGCCCTCCGCCTTCTCCGGCTAGTCCCCGGCTCTATTTGTATCCCGCCGATACAGTCGGCAGTCGACCACTTTGGGTTCCCCGACCGTCCCGGTGTGCTCACCGGGCCCCCGGCTTATGCGGGGGGGGGAAGGAGGAGGAGGAGGAGGAGGAGGAGAGGAGAGGAGGTGAGGAGGAGGAGAGAGCAGAGAGGATGAGGAGGAGGAGAGGAGAAGGAGGAGAGGAGGAGGAGGGAGAAGGGGGAGGAGGAGGAGGAGGAGGAGGAGGAGGAGGAGGAGGAGGAGATGAGGGGGACGACAAGGTGACAGGTGATGGTGCCGGTGCGAATCAGGAAAATGGGCCAGTGTGATCGTGTTTGGTGATGCTGATGTGTGCTGATGTTGCTGCCTGTCGTGTATGCTGAATGATTCTGCTGAAGATGGTGGATGATGAATGATGATGATGATGAGATGATGATGATGATGATGATGAAGATGATGATGATGATGATATGGTGGTGGTGGTGGTGATGATGATGATGATGATGATGATGGTGGTGGTGGTGGTGGTGGTGGTGGTGGTGATGATGATGATGATGGTGATGATGATGATGATGATGGTGACGAGGACGACGAGGATGATAATGAGGATAATGTTGGTGATGGTGATGATGCTGCTGATGGTGATGGTTACCTTGATGGCGAGGATGGTGCTGATGCTGATGTGGGTATTGCTGCTGATGGTGAGAGTGATGTTGGTGTGATGGTTGTGTTGCTGCTGCTCATGATTATGGTCATGATGACGATGGTGAGGATGGTGGTGATGTTGATGCGGCTGCTGCTGATGATGATGATGCCGAAGGTGATGACGATGATGGTAATGATGATGCTGATGATGATGATGGTGGTGATCATGACGATGATGGTGGTGGTGGTGATGATGATGCTGATGATGATGATGATGATGATGATGATGATGATGATGATGATGATGATGCTGATGATGATGATGATGATGATGATGATGATGATGGGGACGGGGGTGATGATGATCATGATCATGATCATGATCATGACGACGATGCTCCTGATGGTGATCATTATCATGATCATGATGGTGGTGGTGAGGGGGAGGAGGCTAGGGCGACAAGAATAAGAAAACATCTAATGAGGAATAATGAGGGTGACGGCGATGATGATGCGACGGATGGTAAAGCAAATGGTAAACTCTGGTGAGCGCAAGTAGCATGAGGCGCCCCAGAGCGGGGTATCTCCCGAACGGTACCTTATCCCTGTGCTGGGCTGCAGTGCGGCCTCTGCTTCAGCCCTCGAGATTGACGCGAAGCAGGCGTGGAAGCTGTTCAAGATCCTCGACGCGGCAAAATCGGGCCGTGTTACCCTCGAGGATTTCGTCGAAGGGTGCCTGAAGCTGAGGGGGCCAGCCACGCGCGTCGACGTGGAGTCGCTGA
>CAUYUJ010003917.1:0-30000 GCA_963575745.1 Prorocentrum cordatum
TGCGGCGGCGGGCGGCCCGACAGCGTGGCGGCCTTCATCGCAACGGCAGGCTGACATCGACTCCCTGGGCCCGACGGCGGCTCGCCGTGCCGCTCGAAAGCGGCGGCAGGCTGCTGTTGTGGCGGCCATCGGCCGCCGCGCTGGCGCAGGTGGCGAGCCTGGCTCATGGCGCGACCGCGAGCTCGCGTCTAGGCCTGCCCTCCAGTGCGCGGCCAGCGGGCGCCGCGTCCCTGGAAACTCCAGGCGGCGCCGCAACGCCGCTTGGCACGCCGCGCGGGTGCCGCCTGGAGGCTTCGCTTCGGCGTCCGCCAGCGGCATCGCCTGGGCGGCCGCCGGCCCGCGGCTGGGCTGGGAGGCGGGGCTGCCCTTCGGCCCTGTCCCGGCACGGCGGCACGGGCTTCGGTGCTCGTGCGGGGCAGTCGTCTTCAGCTCGGCGTTCGGCTTCGTGGGCGAGGACGGCTTCATGGAGTCGGGCCACCCTGGCAGTGAAGGGTTTCGTGGCGGTATGTTTGGAGATCTTCCTGCTGGGGATCTGGGTGTCCGCATTGCTGCTGGAGTGCCTGCTGCTGTACTCCCTGTTCCGCTGGTGCATCCTCCTGCAGAGGACCTTGGTTTTCTGGCTCAGGCGTTCGGGGCTCACGGTGTGTCGGACGATCGGCTGGTACTGGAGTCTTCGACGGAGGTCCGCCCCAGTGCGCATGGGACGGAGGTGGCGGGCATTCGCGGCAAGGACGTCTACGACGTGGACGATGCTGGAGCCCACGGCGCAGGTGGTGCATCTGCTGATGTGCGCCCTGATCGTCTGGTCGAGCGGCTCTCTGGCGAGCATGCTGGCCTTGTGGTGGGTGTCGGGGTCCATGAGGCGTCGACGGTGCTGCTGGCGGCAGGAGCTCTTCGGGGGGGCAGCTCCCAGTGATCGGGGGGCACGTTTATGCGGGCACGAGCGCACGGGCTTCGATGGCGTGACCGACGTCTTCGCCTGTTCGTTGTTCGAGGTGGCTTTCATCGTGGTGGCCTTCCTCAGCCTGTTCTCGGTCCTTTCGGTCCACTACTGAGGACGGCGCAATTGCGCGTTTTTTTTTTTTTTTTTTTTTTTTTTTTTTTTTTTTTTTTTTTTTTTTTTTTTTTTTTTTTTTTTTTTTTTTTTTTTTTTTTTTTTTTTTCTCTCCAAACCTCTGGCCAGTACGCGTGCGGCTGGTCTTTGTCAGGACAAAAAGAGGTGGACGCACTTCTAATAAGATGCCATTAGCGATGGGACCATCCCTGCTCGATGCTTTCAGGCGTGGCTCCATCCTTCGGTTTTTTGCCCTGAAAGAATACAGGCGGTTCCAAGCCTGGCCAGGCCCCCGTAAAAAGTCAACGACGCGATCTCGTGCAAGGTGCACCCATACCCAAATCGGATTATATTGGAGGTGGTTACATTGCCAACAGCATTCAAATTGGAGCGGGCCCACCAACACAATGAGATTTCACGTGCTTCCACCTTTACTAGGCTTCCATTTGGAGTGGATCACCAGGAACAGACTCTCCTATGAAGGGTGACACTAATTTTAATGGCATGCCCCCCAACTTACATGCACCATCATTCGGTGTATATCGACTTCTAAAAGGGTCCTCTTAAGGATGGAGCCGCGTGTATGGAAATGGCATGAACGGTTGGTCCACCTTGTCTGGGATCCCATGAGAGTTGGATCCACCGCCAACTCGGATCCAAGCCAGGGTGGGGCCACTTGGAATGTAAGTACTTTGCAGGTGGGTCCACTTCCACTGGGATCCACTTGGGGTCGGGGCCACCTCTTCAAACACACACACACACGCACACACACATATATATATATATATATATATATATATATATATATATATATATTATACATACCCGAGGACGGATCCATCTCTCATTCTACTCGATTATAAGAGGCTTCGATCCACGTGTAACATAATCTAACGGCAGGGGGGATTGCATGCAATCGAACCGTTCCAGGGATGGAGGAACCTCCACGCAATAGAATTCAATATGCAAGCCCCCCCACAGAGCAACCCGTGACTAAATTCACACAGCGGGCGAACCAGTGCAACCCACCCAACATGAATCAGTGTGTAAACCGCCCACAGGACAATAATCCGATTGAACAACCGCACGACAAACGGATGTTGCTTTGTAATCCGCACAATAGAAATCAGCACGCACATTCTTCCAATTCGGGCACCATTCGATAAGCGATGGAGCCACGTGTAAGCCAATCCTTAACGGAGTCCTATCAGGGTTAGGGTCACAGGTATTAACATCGCGTGCGAGATGGAGCCAGTCATATGTAATCGCATCGGGGATAGACGCATCGCCCGCTGAATCCTATGAACGGTACGTCCATTTCCAACGAATGCCGACTATGGGCGACACAACCCGTCGCAAATCGTATGTAGGAAGGTCTTGCCCCTAATGGAAACATGGTGTAGAAGAGGATCCACCTTCAGTTGCAACCCTGATAAGAATGAAGCTACGTGTAATGAGGCCCCATTGAGAATACTCCCATTTCGATTAGAAATCCATGTGAGGTTGATCCACGTTCAATGGGATCCCAGTGGAAACTACGTGGAATGTAGGGCTACCTGTATGACAGTCCGATTGGGCATGGGCCACATGCAAAAAAACAAAACCGGCACTGATGCTCCAATTTCGTTATGATATTCGACTAGAGGTTGCTGCGATTCCCCTACTACAGCATTTGAGTAAAAGGTGGTGCAGCCTGTCAGATAGTTTGTCAAGGACGGAGTCGCCCCCCCCAACACACACCAATTCATGTATACATTCCGACAAACATATTATAAAACCGCACGGCGGCATTCTCATCAGGCTTGACGCCACGTGCAGTATAACCTTATGAGGGTTTGAGCCACCTGGGAAACAGTAATAGTAGGGACAGACCCATCGCCAGTGGAGACCCATTAGAGATGTATCCACCTCTAACAAGCTCATACGAAGGATGCAGCAATCTGCCATACATTCAGTTGTAACTCTTCCTCTTCAGAGGTGGATCCACCTCTATTGGATTCCTGTTGGCGTGTTGGCGCCCCTTGCATCCGACGACGGAAAGCCAACATTACACTTCCACCTTGTCCGTGCTCGAGCACGCCACAATCCTCTTTGATATTCTGCCCTCGTTCAACATGCCACCACTCACACTCATGTAAGCTCTTTTTTTTTTCGGAGGGGGATCACCTCTTCTCGAGTCCTGTTGGCGCCCTTTGGTGCTCGGCGACCTGCAAGGCCCAAGCTTCACTTCCACCTCTTCCGTGCTCGATCATGATGGGCCTGTTTTCCACCACCACCAACACCATAAGTTCGAGGGGGAGGGGTCCTCCTCCTCCTCCTCCTCCTCCTCCTCCTCCTCCTCCACCTCCTCCCCCCCTCTAACTTCTGGTGGTGGTGGAAAACGAGCCCATCAGATCCGTCCACCTTCCTCTCCGATATCCTCCCCTCAACGGATTTGGCCCGGCTGCTCACGCAGCCTTCCCGCCTCCGTCCCGGATGGAGGAGGAGGAGGAGGAGGAGGAGAAGGAGGAAGAAAAGGAGAAGGAGGAGGAGGAGGGGGAGGAGGAGGAGGGGGAGGAGGAGAGGGAGGGGGAGTAGTAGTAGGAGGAGGAGGGCCCTCGCCGCCGCGGCGGGGCCCGCCTGCCGAGCGGGCCCCGTCGGAGCGCACCCCCCGGGAGAGGGCCGCGGAGCGGCGGCGTCGGTCCATACGTTGGTCTCCCCGAGTTTTGGGGGCCAGCCTTGCGGGAGAGGAGGGAGGTCGACTCGCAAGCAGTGGCGAAGCGTTCTGGCTCGCTCATAGGCCTACTCCAGATTTCGTAATAAAGGGAGGGGGGTCTCATTTCGGGGGGGGTCTCTTCCAGGCTATTTTGGAGGGCCTGGGGGGGTCTGGGGGCGATGTGTTGGAGGGTTTTCCCACTGGGGAGGTCTGAAGTGGCTTGTCTTGGAGGGTCCGGACCCCCTCCCTTTAATGACGAAATCTGGAGTATCAAGCAGTGGCGAAGCGTCCTGGCTCGCCCATAGGCCTGCCAAATAATCTTTTGAGACCCCTCGGTGGTTTCCACGAGATGTGCCTACAACGTTTCTGGCTAGGACTCTCTTGTTTGAACGCATGGGGTTTGTGTTACAAGAACATTGTTTTCCTTCTCAGAACAGTTCTGGGTTCTGAGAATATTTCCTGTTAGTCCTATAGAAACGCCAGGACGGTCGGTCCCTGCTCAAGACTAGACGTAGGAGTGGTGTTTCGCCAGAGTGACCTTTTGGTGCGGGCCCAACGGGGCCCCTGATCGCGGAAGGCGAAGCGGCAGCAGCGGCTTGCGCGCCCATGTTTGTCCACCCCGAATCCCACGTTTCGCCGCGCATTGAAGGTCACTCTTGCCCAGGGTCATTCTTGCGTGTAGCCGAGGAGGAATGAGGAGCGAAAGAAGTATGCGCACGACGTACATCATGAATCCACGTTGGTTTCGAAAGTACGCATTGCGCGAATGTTCGTGTCACGAGGTTGGTCTTGCGGACTGGGGGGCCGTACTCATGTACGCGGTTGGGCGCGTATGTCCTGTGTGGGCTCCCGGAGGGGGGAGGAGGGAGGGAGGAGGCATCGTCCCTCCAGCTGAGCCCGTTCTGCGTCTGAGTCTGCTCGGCCACCGAACAGGCTCAGAGGCGACCGCAGTCGTGGGAGGGCTCCATCATGGATCCGCTCGGCGGCCGAACGGGCTCAGATGCCGAACGATGATGCGACCAAGCAGTTAAGAACTGCCCAGGGCAGGGGAGCAGTGCCCCACAGAGAAGTGGACAATCAAGCAGAGAATTGTCGGTTCGCCGTTGTCGTCGTCGCCGTCGAGCCTTCGGGCCGCAGCCAGCCCACGTTCGGCACACCTTTCACACGCTTCGCGGCCCCACTGGGACCTCCACCGAAGCCCCCAACGGGGGGCACATCGTGCCCTCCCTGCAAATTCCGACACACCCCTCAAACGCTTTGCGGCCCTGAAGGGCGTCCAACCGAAGCCTCCCGGAGGGCACATGTCGTCCCCAAGCCCAATTCGACAAGACCTTCACGCGCCTCGTCGTCCCATGGGGAGCTCCATCAAAGCCCGCACATAGCGTCCCCCAGCACATTTCGGCACTCCCTCT
The DNA here is from genome assembly GCA_963575745.1 of Prorocentrum cordatum. NCBI lineage: Eukaryota > Dinophyceae > Prorocentrales > Prorocentraceae > Prorocentrum > Prorocentrum cordatum. The sequence continues at coordinate 5,162 of CAUYUJ010003917.1, forward strand.
CACGCGCATCGTGGCCCCAAAGGATGTTCCATCGAAGTCCTACAGGGAGGGGCACATACTGTCCCCAAGCCCATTTTGGCACAGCCCTCACCCGTTTCGTCGCCCCATGAGGAGCTCCACCGAAGCCCGCACCTAGCCTCCCCCAGCCAATTTCGGTACGCCCCTCACACGCTTGGTGGCCACCAAGGGCGCCCCACCGAAGCCCCCCAGGGGGGGATGGCGGGCAAATCGTCCCCAAGCCCACTTCGGCACAATCCTCACGCGCTCCGTCGCCCCATGGGCAGCTCCATCGAAGCCGGCACACCGCGCCCCCCCGCCCATGATGTCGGCACACCCCCTCACGCGCGTGGTGGCCCCAACGGGCGCCACGCGAAGACCCACGGGGGGGGGAGGGCACACGTCGTCCCCGAGCCAACTTCGGCACGCGCCTCACGCGCGCCGTCGCCCATTAGGGGAGCTCCGTCGAAGTCCGCACCTCGCGCCCCAGGGCCCTTTTTGGCACGCCCCTCGCACGCATGGTGGGCCCAAAGGTCGCCCCACCGCAGCCCCCCGATGGGGGGGTGGGCCCGTGAGGTCCCCAGGCCCAGTTCGGCAACACCCTCACGCGCTTCGTCGCCGTGTGGGGAGCTCCACCGAAGCCCGCACCTAGCGCCCCCCAGCCCTTTTCGGCACACACACACACACACACACACACCTCACGCGCTTCGTGGCCCCATAGGAGGCTCCACCGAGGGCCCCAGTGGCAGCGCCCGCAGGCGGTCCCTGGCCGACGTTCGGCCGACGTACGCTTCGTGGCCCCATACGGAGCTTCACCCGATGCCGCAGCGGCGTGGGGGGCACATAGCGCCCCCCGGCCCTCCTTCGGCACACCCCTGTCACGCTTCGCGGCTGTAGTGGGCGGCCCCCCCGTGCCCTTCTCTTCGGCACCCCCTCTCACGCGCATCGTGGCCCCGTCGGGAGCTCCACCGAGGCCCCGGCGTGCGCATCCCATCCACGTGCGACCCCGAGCTCACTTCGGTTTTGTATGCCCAGCCCTTCTTCGGCACCCCCTCTCACGCGCATCGTGGCCCCATCGGGAGCTCCACCGACGCCCCAGCGTGCGCATGCGCATGCGACCCCGAGCTCACTTCGGCACTGCATGTGGTCCCACCGGGACTTCCGCCTATGCTTCGTCCCGCTTGTCCTGGGGCACACATGCTTGCACCTGGTTGGGTCCTTCGCCAGGACAGCCTCAGCGCGGGATCCCCGAGACCCAGAGCGTGAATTACCTACCCGCTTTCGCTTCCAGGCAGAACCAAGTCATACCACGCGCCTCCTCGTCAAGCGGCCTGACCAGTACAAGCCGTAGTTTGGCATCGCTTGGTATCTCTTGGAAGCGAGGGTGGTCAATAGCGAGGTAGTTTTGTTTGCCCCCTAGAGACCCGACCCTCTCCCAAGGGCCGGCTGTCCACCCCGAGTCGTCGTCTGACCCTCCTGGGCCCCAGCGAGCGTCCGCACACGGCAGAGCACCGTCCGCCATCACTCTTTGCACGACTCGCGAGCGGGTGTGGGTCCTCTTCGCCCCCCCCACGGCGGCGGAAGACGGGACGCCCTCGAGCGGGGGCGACCTGGGGCAACGTCAGGGGGGTGAGGCTCCAGGGCAACGTCAGGGGGGGCGACCTGGGGCAACGTCAGGGGCGAGGCATCGACCCCCAGAATCGCCCCCTGCACCGCCGACAGGGGGCCTGCGACAGCCCACCCCGCCCAGGACCACGGGCCTCGCCGTCGGGGGCCTGCCGCGGATGCGGTCGGCGATGCAGCGCCGCTCCAGGCTCGATGTCCACCCCCCCTGAGTTGGTCCCCATCCAAGGGGGGAGGGGGAGCGAGGAGCGACGCGATCAGAGAAAAAGAGTTTCCGGCCGAAGATCCTAATCGCCCTTCCCATTGTGGATTGTGGGGGGGCCCAATTTTCGGGGGCGGAAAAGAGGGGGGTGATGACTAGGGGGGATGGATATCATGGTGGGGGCTATGATATTCCCCCAGATTTCATGGCGCCTCTTCTGATTTCATTGCGCCCCTGGCCCCCCCGCTGGGCCGCGCACGTGCCGCCGGTCATGATTTGCACCCCCCCTCTTGGACACCCCCCTCTTGGCCGCTCCCGAAAAAACCCTAACCTTAAGTCGGGCACGTCCCTCTACAGCAGGAGTGTTCAAGAGCAGCCAGAAAGCAGTCTGGGACGATGTTTCGATGGTGTTTGTTGTAAGTCTCTGTATGTTCGACTAGTTCCCATTTTCTCCAACACCTGCCTGTATGGGACACCCCCCTCATTGGCCGCCCCCGAACTTTCTCCGACCGGGAGCCCACCTTCGCGGTGCCTCCCACAGCGGCGGCTGCCCCGCCCGGCCCAGCTCCGCTCTCAGCATCGGCCCCCCGGGAGCGTGGGATCTCCTCGCCGCCGACGGCCTCGCCACACCAGACATGACAGTTGCATCCTCCTCCTCCTCCTCCTCCTCCTCCTCCTCGCCCTCCTCCTCCTCCTCCTCCTGCTCCTCCTCCTCCGCCCGTGCATGTCAATTGCATCCTAGAGCACGGCCGTGGCGCCGTGCATCAACCCTGGTTCGGATCGCTGGGGATCCAGTGGCATGTGTGCATGTGCGCTGCACCGTCGGTGGTGCCAAAGCCCTTCGTGTGAAGTTCCTTTGAGCGTTTTTTCTGGCTCCTATTCCCCCGGGGCCCATCCTGGCTCGTCTGCCCAGGCAGGCCCGGCCGTGGTGACGAGGGCGACAGTCCGCCGCCGTGTGCTTCGCCCGGCGGGCGCCCTGCGGTGCCCCTCCGGCGAGCACGGGACGACGACGACGACGACGACCGCGACCACGACCACGACCACGGCCACGGCCACGGCCACGGCCACGGCAACGGGCACGACGACCACGACGACCACGACGACCACGACGACCATGACGGCCACGACGACCACGATGACCACGACGACCACGACGACGACGACGACGACGACGACGACGACGACGACGACGACGACGACGACGACGGCAACGACTACGACTACGACGACTACGACCACGACCACGACCACGACCACGGCCACGACGAGCCGCGGGGGGGCCGCCGGCGGCGGCGGCGGCAGGCGCGCGGCTGGCCGCAGTGGCGTGCGGCGGTTGCCGCGGGGCCTTCGGCCGAGGGACGCGGCCCCCGCCCGGCGCCGCGTCCGCCGCTGCCTTCGGCGCGGGCGTTTTTTCTGTTTTTGCAGCACGGTCGGGCCAGGGTGTAAGGTCGGGATCGCTTCGGGGGGGAGCGAAGCGGCGCGAAGAGGAGGAGGGGAAAGGGGAGGAAGAGGGGGAGCGGGAGGGAGAGGAGGAGGATGTGGATGAGGAGGCGGATGCGGAGGAGGAGGCGGAGGAGGAGGAGGAGGAGGAGGAGGAGGAGAAGGAGGAGGAGGAGGAGGGAGAGGAGGGGGAGGAGGATGAGGAGGATGAGGTGGAGGAGGAGGCGGCGGTGGGAGGCGGCGCGACGATACGGTCGGACCGAGGCAGAAGATCGAGGTCGGTTCGGTGAGGGTGCCCCACTGTCATTCGCGATTGTTGGATGTTATTGTGTATTCTAGGCCCCCTTAGATGGGGTCGGAGTAGATGGGGGTCGAAGGATCGCTCCGCATCGCTGATGCAGCGGTGATGCGTCTCGATATGGAGCCCGCAATTCTCCACGCCGATGGCGTCGATAGATCGCTGACGTCGCCGATGCTTCGCCGATGCATCGGCGACGCTGCGCGATCCTCCGACCCTATCTACTCGGACCCCATCTCGGAGGCTTCTAAAGATCGAGGTCGGTTCGGGGAGGGTGCCCTACTGTTCACTGCATCGGTTGGATGTTATTGTGCATCCTGTGTTGTTTTGTCAGGATGTCCTTCTGACATAGGTCCGACCGTACCGGAACAGGGCTCGCTGTCGGCGCCGTCGAGGCCGTTGTCCATTCGAGACACAAGCTCGCCTGCCCAACAGCGGTCGCTGTCGATTTTGGACCAGTTTGTGTTTGGCATCGTACCCATGTTTGTCTGTACCCATTTCGGGCGACAAAAGCAGCAGCGCTTCCCAACCTCCGCAGCCATGTGCCTCGGAGGGCCCACAGAGGGCTGTGCTGGCAGCACGCATGTTGCACTGTATGCGCGCTGAGTCTAGGATAGACGTCGTTGTGTGTCAGGCCTTCGAGGGCGGAGTCTGCTCCTTCACCTGATCATCGTCGTTCTCCCCCCTGTCATCCAACCCGTGCCTCGCGTCTACGCCCCTCCCTTCTGGAGGAACCCCCCCCGCGTGCTGGGCGGGGCCGTTCACCCACGAGGCGTGCTGTGCGCGTTGTCCCCCTTTGTGTGTGTTCCTCCTTGTCCCCCCCCACCCCCTCTTCGCCCGAGACCCGAGCCTCGCGTCTCTCCGCCCCTCCTCCCAGAGGAGCTCCGCGTGCCGCGTGCTCGTCGCCCTGGCCTCCCCCGCCCCCTTCTTCGCACGACCCCGGCCTCGCGCCTCCGCCCCCTCCCGCCCCGCCTCGCAGGAGGGCTTCTCCGGAGGGCTCGGGCGACCCGTCTTCCTCCTCCTCCTCCTCCTCCTCCTCCTCCTCCTCCTCCTCCCTCTCCTCCTCGCTCTCCTCCTCCTCCTCCTCCTTCTTCTCCTCCTCCTCCTCCTTCTTCTCCTCCTCCTCCTTCTCCTCCTCCTCCCTCTCCTCCTCCTCCTCCTCCTCCTCCTCCTCCTCCTCCTCCTCCTCCTCCTCCTCCTCCTCCTCCTCCTCCTCCTCCTCCCCATGGGGCCTCTTTTCGTGTCCGCCCCGCCCCCTCCCGGAGGAACCCCGCGTGCTGGGAGGGGCCGTTCACTCACGAGACGTGCTGCGCGCCGCCGGGCGTGGGCAACCCAGGAGACGCCCCGCCGCGGCGGAGGGCCGGCACACCGTCGGTTCGGGTGTTGCTGGAAGTGCCAATGTCGGGGGTGGACAGACCTCCTACCCTGACACGTCGATTAAGAAATTGGCCTTTTCGGCTCGCGAGAGGGCGTCGCGGCCGTCATTTTTGCGGGTCCAGGTCTGGCGGTTTCGGTCCCAGGCCGTTTTCATTAAGCGGAGGTCTACTAAAGGGAGGTTTGTCCACCGCCGACAATGGCCCATGGTGCCCCCAGGAATTCCAAGGAGGCCCCTACGGCCCCCAGAGCACCCCTCACGAGGCCCAGGGGGCCCCAGGGCCTCCAAGACGAAGCGAGAAGCTGTGGGCACCTTGGGCCAGGGGCTCCTTGGGCAACCCCCCTGTCGGTCCTGTTCTCAGAGCCCATAATCATCAGGGCTCTTGGGGGCGGAGGATCGAGGAGGATGTGTGGGAGGGGGACCGATCGGACGTGTCTCGGACGAGGATGAATCCGTTCCAGACTTGTCTGGAACGGATTCATCCTGGCTTCCTCTTAACCGAGGAAGGGGCGAGGGGGATGATCGAGGAGGAGGTGGAGGAGGAGGAGGAGGCCGGCGCCGCCCGTGGCGCGCCTCGCACGCCAGGGAGGTGGTTCAGCGCCGGTCCAAGAAGTCCGCGCGCGTTTTCTTTGTCGCTGCAGCAGCAGAAGAAGCCAGAGATCCGAGTCATCGGGGCTGAGGGTGGTCAGGGGTAGCTCCTGATTCGAGCCTCGGGGGCCCAAGCCAGAGTTGCCTCGGACCAGAGTTATCCCGGATCATTCGGGCGTCGAGCTGGTCCCGAATCATCGGGGCCGGTTGTCAGGGGCAGTTTTTGATGCATGCGCTGGGCGCCCCAGCCGGAGCGACCCCGGTCTGGAGTTATCCTGGATAATTCGGGCGTTCAACATTTGTCAGGAGAGGATAACAGACATAAGCACCAAACATCCTTGACTTGCATGAACACGAGAAAAGTTGGGAAGTGGAGGGGAGGAGGAGCATCCAACATAAATCATGGAAACATGTTTGGGGTCTTTGAATGTGTGCCAATGTGTGTGTGTGTGTTACCCCGGGCCCCTCAAGTTTAGGTATCCTGGTTTGGTATGCGAAATCTGCAGGAAAAGACCCCCCTTGTCCCTGATGTGTTGGCCCTCCTCACTGAGGTCCCCTCCCGAAGTGAAAAGGCTCGGATGTCTCCCGGCCTTCTGAGCAACAGCCCGGGCCCTCAGCGGCCGTTCGGGACGATCCGGGCACCCCCAGCACTCTCCCGAGGAGGCGAACCGGGTGGGAAACATCCCGAGGCAAGAACACGTCCAAGGATCTACGACAACGTATGACACAGGCAGGGGGGGGGAAACGGGCAGCAGTTGGCGGCGAGCCTGGGGAGGAAGGGAGAAGATGCGGGCCTTCGCAGACCGACCAGACGTAAAGAATGACCGCTCGCCAGCGGGACCCTTTGGTGCAGGCCCAGTGGCTTCCCGCAATCGCGGAATGCGATGCGATAGCTGCGTCTTTCAGGAGGGAAAGAAACACACACACACACACAGACACAATGACTCGTCGACTCCCAGAAAAGATGGGAACATATGGGAAGTGGGGGGGACGACAAGAACCCAGAACATATGGGAAGACATGGGAATCCTGTTAGTTGTGTATTTATTTGTGTGTCCCTGGGCCCCTTCAGTCTTGTGCGCCTGGGCCTGTCCCCCCGGGGCGGCTCTTCGGAAGCCGCGCCAGAGGTCGTTCGTACCCCGGGCCACCCTTTGCGGGCAGCCGATCTGAAGGGTCCAGACGTGTCCTGGACTACAAGCTCGGGGTTGGACAGAGCCCCCAACAGTGACACGTCGATCAGTGACTTGTCCCTTTTCGGTCCTCGAGAGGGCGCCGTGGCCGTTCTTTGCCAGGCTTGCGCCCGCCAGGTTTGGGCCTCAGGTCGTTTTCTTTCAACCACGTTTTGCCAAAGGGGGGTTTGTCCATCCCTGGACTTCTGATAAGTTGGGTGAACGTTCCTCAGAAGACGCCAAACAAGTGTTCAGAAGGCCAGAGGCTTCTGAGGACCCCCGCCGCCCTCTGAGGACGCCTTCCCCTCCGCGCTCCCCCCCCCCCTCGCTCGCCGCCGACGGGCTGCCTGCCACGCCGTCCCGACGGGGGGCACACCCGAAGAGGACACCAGAGGAGAACGGGAGGGCCGACGGCGAGGCGAGGAGGGGCGCGCCGGCAGAGGAGGAGGCAACGGGGGGCGGGGCGTCGATGCGTGACGCTCGCAGTCCTGCACTCCCCCGTGCGGGTCGTATGTGGCGCCCCCCCCCCCCCCCCTTTCTACCCCTGATCAAGTGCACGCGCCTGAAGTGGGCACGGCGCCGCCGAGGCGCTTGACCGCTCGCTCTGCGCGCGCGTCGCAACCAAAAAAAAGAGAGGAGGAATAACACAATAGGGCCATAGGTTCGTAGAGAGAGAGGGGGGGGGGTCCCAGGGTGGGGTTGGGGGCCGGGCCCGGCCGGATGCTCACACTCCCTTCTTCCAGCGGCTGTTTGGAGCCGTGTTCCTCCCAGCCCCACCTCTGCCCGGGGGCCTCTTGGGCCGCCTGCTGGCGATGCTCGGGCGCCGTGGGGCCGCGCCAGAAGGAGCGCTGGTGACTTCGGATACCCCCCGCACGCGACTGTGACCCGGACGGAGGGGGACATGTGACATGTGGGAGGGGGACAATCAGGAGCGAAAGAAGGACGTGCAAGTACATGGATCCACGCTGGTTTCGAGAGTTCGCATCACGCGAGTGTTCGTGTCGCGCGGCCGTCCTCGCGTTCCAAGGGGCCGCGTTCATGGACACAGCTGGGCGCGTGCGTCCTTTGTGAGCCCCCCAGACAACCGCAAGCTGCACACGCCGCGTTGCCCCTGGCAGGCAGGGGTCGGCGGATGATTTGTTTGTCTTCTCGTCATCCCTCCCTTTGGTTCGGCCTGAGGAGTCCAGTGGGCGAGCGCGGCGCGCTCGCCTTGCGTTCTGGGCCGGGTTTAGTCTGGAACGTGCTGCAGACATCCACGCATGCACGCCGATCGAGTTTGAGCTGTGTGTAAGGTGGCGGCGGGGAGCTCGGGAGGGAACTTCTATGCTTGCGTGTTTGTGCGGCTATGCGCACGTATGCGAACAGGCACGCACGCTCACCTTGGTGGCTGTTCTGACGCAGGGTATCCATCGATTCCTGCGTTGATGCTAAACTGGGTTAGTTCTAGACGCTTCGCGTAACCCCGCCAGCCCATCCAGCAACGATGCCCAGGCATTTTGCCCTGATCAGGGATGTGAAGGAGCATGCAATGGAATAGCTGGCACGGGGCGCCGTCAGACCCCAAGTGGGGGAGGATGGAGGAGGACGGAGGAGGAGGAGACGGAACAAGTGGATGAGGAGGAGGAGGAGGAAGAGGAAAAGGAGCAGGAGGAGGAGGGAGAGATGGGGTGGTTGGAGGGAGGGGGGCAAGAAAGCAGGGAGGAGGAGGAACATGCGGAGGAGTATGACCAGGCGGGGGATGATCAGGAGGAGGAAGAAGATGGGGGCCCGCAGAATGGCCATAGGCTTTTTGGATACCTCTCTGAGTTTTTGTTGCTGGTTGTCTCTTTAGAATTTCCCGGAGTTCCCCTGAGTCGTCATGGGTTTGTTTGGCGGTCCTGGGGGCCTCTTGGAGCGTCTGGGGTGCCTCGGGGGAGTCCCTTGGGGCCCCTCCGGGGTCTCTTGGGGGCCTCTCGGAGGCCTCTTGGGGGCCCATGGGGCCTCCTGGGCGCCTCGTGGGTTTTATTGGGCCATCGTGGAGGAGGTCGGCAAAACCGGGGGTACTTCTTAAGTCCCCCAGGAGGCCAACTTGGGACTAGCACCTGCGTAAAACCAATGTTGTGTACTTTTTCGCCGAGGGCCATCCGCAACACCCCCCCTCCAGACCCAGGTGGAGAGACACCTTCCCCGCCCGCAAACTGTCCCGTTGATTCCCACCCGCCCTCCCAACACATAACTAGCACCCGATCCTCAGCGTGTTCAGCGGTGGTTATGGACGGACAGCGACTGGAATCCAGAAACAGACTCCATGTGCGCGATGCTTTGGCGAGGCGCGCCACGCGTGCCAGGCGCGCCACGCGAGCCAGGTGCGCCAGGCGCCCATGGGGCCCGAGCGTGCCAGGCACGCCTGGCTTGCCAGATGTGCCACGTGCTCCACGTGGGCCACGTGTGCTGAATGCTCCAGCCGCGCCAGGTGCGCCACTTTTCTACCATCCAGCGAAGCCCTGTGGCAGCGAAGCAACAAGGGGTGGAGGCGCCGGGTTCGGCACCTTCGGGGCACGCGCAGGATTGTGCCGGGTGTGCCCGCGCAGGTGACGGCACACGTCGGGAAGCGTGTCGGCCCGCCCTTGTCAAAATGCAGTGCGCAATCGCGGCGGGGTGGCCATCATGGTTTTCGGTCGGCCTGCCACAGCAGGCAACATGCCAGCACACCCGCCGTCTCTGTCAAACACCAATGCGCAGGTGAGCACTTTCTTATTCATTGTTTTCGGCGCGGGCCCACCCCCCTCTCCCATGGAGTAGATCTTGGCTGCTTGGGCCGCCTGTTTCGAGCAGGTGGAGTCGCCCCCATAGGATGTACTGTTGCAAACTGTCGCATTAAGCAGAGGTCCGGAGCCAGACCTCCCCACCCTTCCCCCTCCTTCCGCCCAATGTCGAAACGCAGAATACGAACACGTTCACCGAAGCAAAGTGTGCGCGGGGTGGCCGCGCACGATCCACATGTGGCCGCGACGTGCACTTTGTGTTGTCGTTTTTGATACGGATGGTGGGTGGCCCTGCGCGCCGCAGGCGAGATGATCCCCGCCGACCGCCCCTCCCAAAAACAGCACAAAGGGGCTCGCGGGGCTCACGAGCATGTGTATTCTCAGTTTCAAAGATTGGAAGCCATGTGTACCCTCGCAATTCTGTCTTTATAGTGCACTGGCCACGACTTACGTCTGGCAGTTGATGATTCAGCGTCAATTCAGCGTCGATTAGCGTCGACCAGCGTCGTCTAGCATGATGTAGAGTCGTCTAGCGTTGATGAGCGTCGATTCGCAAGAGCCAACAAGAGGGTATGGGAGGCTCCCATGAGTTGCCACCGAAGGTTGTGACAGGGATGGCGGTGGGTGGAAGTGTCATTGGGCCCAGTTGGCTGCAGGTCGCCTGGGGGAGGGAGTATTTGTAAGCCCCTCCCTAAAGGGGAAGAAGGATATTGTAAGAGACAACGCTCTAAACCACTCACGCTCGGAAGGACTGGTGGGATTAATCAGGAAATGGGGGCCAATTCTTGCATACTGTGCTGAGGTCTCGAAACCTGCTCGATGAAACACTTCCTCCCAGATTGCTGGGGCGGCCTCCACACTTACGAGAGCTGCTGCGAGATGGAGGAAGTGCCGCTGTTCACGAACGCGGGTGATCTGAACCAGGCGGTCATCGAATTTATGTGTCTCTCGCTTGTGATATGTTTCTTGCTTGCGTTTTTATTACGTCTGCTCGCTAATTCTACGACGGTTGATACAGTTACCCCTTGTTGTGAATTTTGGAGTGTTATACCAGCAGTTTGTTCGCTTCCTAAATGATCACAAGTACTGGTGAACAAACAGTTTCGTCACATCCAGCTTGGCACCTATTTGTTTGAGGGAGAGGAGGTTTAGACATGCTCCCGTTCGCGTGCGATCGCATGTCTTCTCGTAGCGCGTCTTCCGCTCGCCCCTATTTTCGTGTTGCTTGTTCGCTGAGGGCGATCGCGTGCTTCTGGCGAATAGCCGCTATCTGGTTGTCTTGAGGCTCCCCCTCTCTCCCCTGCCGACGCTCTTTGCGCCCGTCTGTCCTGGCACCGCACGCCCCTTTATACCAGCCTGGAACATATCCCTATCCCTATGCCGGGCATCTCCTCATCACGATGCCAATCTTAGGGATTCCCTGATTTTTTGAGGGCGCATCCCTCAGATTGTCATCGCTTTTTGGGATGTCGGTCTTAGGGATGGGGATCGGTTCGAGGCCGGTAACCTTTGGCGCGCTCTCGTCCTGCGCCTCGGCCGCGCCTGCCCGCCTGTGAGCGCGGGGACGCGAAGGCAGGGCGGGGCAGGGCAGAGAAGCGGGCGGACGCGTGGGGAGCGGGGGACGAGGACAAGCCTCCTGCTCCTCCTCCTGCTCCTCCTCCTCCTCCTCCTGCTCCTCCTCCTCCTCCTCCTCCTCCTCCTCTTCCTCCTCCTGCTCCTCATCCCTAATCCTGCTCCTCCTCCCATGCCTTCCGATGGCGCCGTGTGTTCCTCCAGTCGCAGGCGTGTGTCCTGCGGACCCGGAGCCCCGCGGAGGACACCGTCGTGTTCGGCGCAGTCAGAAGAAGGGAGCTGAGTACTCTGCAGGTGGAGGAGGTGGCGGCGGATGAATTGAAAGATGTGAGCGAAGGGGCGAGGTTGAGCCAGAATCGCGACGTCGCGTCTTTCTCTGCAGCGTCGAGCCCCTAAAGGTCTGTACCCATCGGTCGTGGGAAATCAGAGAGAGAGAGAGAGGGGGCCGAGCTGTCTCACACCATCTCCGGGTGCGTGCCTCAAGTTGTGTTCCGCGTTGGGAGTGCACGATGTTGTTGTGTTGCGTATTTTCTTCCTCGAAAAAAGGAGGCTGGTGGTGTCAGACTTTGTCGGGGTGTCCCGGCACGGTTTTTGCAGAGTGGGGGGCCCTTAAGAACCGATACCCAGAGGCTCCAGAAGGCTGGCAGTGTCAGACGTGGTGGGGAGGTCCCGGGACTGTTTTTGCAGGGTGGGTAGCCTTTAGGAGCCGATGCCCAGAGGGCTCCAAGAGGCTGGCTCCAGGAGGCTGGTGGTGTCAGAGGTTGTCGGGGTGTCCCGGCACGGTTTTCCTGAGGGTAATTTCCAGGCCTCCATGCCCGTGGCAGGGATTTTCTGGCCTTCGAAGACGGGCCAGGAGGCCCCCCAAAACCTTTTACGATGGTCCACCAAGGATCCGCCAGGGATCTGAATCACCGAAAACCATTCCAATAACTACGCACAAGATGACCCCCAAACGCCCCAAGAGACCGCCCAAGACGCCTCCAAAGCCCTCCAGAGAGTGGCCCAACAGGCCAACATCATTGATTTCTACTGTTCCCAACCATCCTGTTGTGTTAGGTCTTCGTTTTGATGAGACGGTGCCCCGCTTTCCTCCTTCGCCTCCTCTTCCCCCCCTTCTCCCGCTCCTCCCTCTCCCCATCACCCCCGTCACTGTGGCACACCCCTAACACGCTTCCCGACCCCTTAGGTAGGGAGCTCCACCGAAGGCCCCAGTGCTTCCGCCCGCACGCGTCCACCCCACCCAGTATTGCGTTTCGTGGCCCCACAGGGAGCTCCACCAGAGGTCCCAGTGCTACCGCCCGCATGCGTCCCCCCACCCAGTACAGCGCTTCGTGAGCCCACAGGGAGCTCCATCGGAGGTCCCAGTGCTACCGCCCGCATGCGTCCGCCCCCTCACCCAGTGCAGCGGTTCGTGGCCCCACAGGGAGCTCCACGGGCCGCCCCAGTGCTACCGCCCGCATGCGTCCCCCCCACCCAGTAATACAGCCTTTCTGGCACCATAGGGAGCTCCACCGAAGGCCCCAGTGCTACCGCCCGGATGCGTCTCCCCGCCCAGTACAACGTGTCGTGGTCCCATCGGGAGCTCCAACGACGGTCCCGGTTCTACCGCCCGCATGCGTCCCCCCCACCCAGTGCAGCGTCTCGTGGCCCCATAGGGGGCTCCGACGAAGGCCCCAGTGCTGCCGCCCGCATGCGCCCCCCCCCACCCAGTACAACGTTTCGTGGTTTCCTACGGAGCTCCATCGAAGGTCCCAGCGCTACCGCCCGCATGCGTCCCCTCCATCCAGTACAGCGCTTCGTGCCCCATAGGGAGCTCCACCGACGGTCCTCATGTTATCGCCCGCATGTTTCCCCTCACCCGGTTCAGCGTTTTGTGGCCCCACACGGAGTTCCGTTGGCGGCGCCAGTGGCACCGCGTGCATGCGTTTATTCTACCCAGTGCAGCGTTCCGTTGCCCCGTAGGGAGGTCCACCGAAGGCCTCAGTGGATGCGTCTCCCCCCTCCCGAGCAGCGTTTCGTCGCCCCGTAGGGAGGTCCATCTAAGGTCCTAGTGCTACCGCCCGCATGCGTCCCCCCCACCCAGTGCAGCTTCTCGCGGCCACAGATGGAGCTCCACTGAAGGCCCCAATGGCAAGGTCCACATGCGTTTCCCCCACCCAGTACATTCGTGCCCCCCATAGGGAGCTCCACCGAAGGCCCCAGTGGAACCGTCAGTATGCTCTATAGGGAGCTCCACCAAAGGCCCCAGTGGCAAAGTTCGCCCCCACGCAGTACAGCGCTTCGTGGCCGCATAGGGAGCTCCACCGAAGGCCCCAGTGCTACCGCCCGCATGCGTCCCCCCCACCCAGTGCAGCGTTTCGTGGCCCCATAGGCTGCTCCACCGGAGACGATACCAACAACTGCGGGATTCACAACTGCATGTGGGTGGTTCTTTCGCCAGGCTGATGTTTGTCTATCTTCCATTTGTTCTGTAATATCTGCCTGCAGGAGGACATGCCCGACCTAATGCTAGCTCTGGCCCAGGAGACGAGTGTCCATCCTGAGCCCGATGACCACCGCGATGTAGCAGGCACGACGTTTGAATCACCCAAAGGGGTCTCGACCGAGGGTGCCAAGACGTCCTGCCCCCGCCCCGTCGCCGTTGTCCTCCCTGCCCGCCCAGATACTCCGGATTCCATAACAAAGTGGGGGGGTCACATTCGGGGGGGGTCTAATTTGAGCTGTCTTGGAGGGTTCGGGGGGGTCTGAGCAAAGGGCTGCCCTTTCATGGATAGTCTGGGAGGGTCTGAAACTTCTCGTCTGGGAGGGTTGAGACCCCCTCCCTGTTATTACGAAATCTGGAGTACCCAGCGGGCGCGGTTCAGCTCGAGACGAGGGCCCACGGGGCCTTCGACCCCCTTTTCCCGAGGCTGGCCTCGCACCCTGACGGGCTCTGCCCCGACCGCCCCGGGGCCCAGCTCCCGCGAGAGGCGGGCCGCCTCGAGTTTTCTCGAGCCCCCAGCTCTGCTGGCAGCTCCTTCCCTCTCCCTCCCCCTGTTTGCCCTCTCCTCCTCCGACTTCTCCCCCCCCCCCCTCCCTCCTCCTCCGCCTTCTACCCCCCCCCCCTCCTGCACTGAGGTACTTCGCAGGGCAGTCCCATGGTAGAGCCCCCCCCCCCCCTCGTCATCCTCCGCACGCACCTCCCTCCCTCTTCGTCCCCCCTTCCCTCCCCGCCGCGCCTCGTCTTCCCCTCCCCTTATCATCCTCTCTGCCCCCTCCACACCCCCTCATGTTCCCCCCCCTTACTCGCTACCTGCTGTTCGAGCCCCGAAGTGCAGGTTCATTGTTGTATAGGCCATTGCGCGCAGGCGGAAAATCATCGAACATGTATTGTCGCTCATTCCCTCGCTCTCCGATCCTCGACCCTCGATGCCGTCGATGCTCGATCCTCGATCCCCCATCCCCGATTCTCGATTCTCGGTCCCCGATCCTCGGCTCTCCATCATCGAGCAAGGATGACCGACTCTCCAAGGCTACCCTTGCATCCCTGTCCCTCCGGCCCATCCTCGGTAAGTCTCGCTGGCCACCCTCGCTCGAAGATCGTTCAAATGGCCCTCCAAGGCCCTTGCATCCTTTCCGCGCATCCTTACAGTCGGGGCGCTGAGGAAGGAACCCTTTTCGTTGGGGAGGGGCTCGGTGTTCCTTAGTTGTTTTGCAGTTCGCCTCTGGTTTTGCTTAGGGTTCCGATGGGACATCGAAGCTTAACTTATGGGAAACAGGGGCCTCGTTCCTTATTTTTGGGTTCCTCAGGTCAACGCCCCGACGGCATGCGCATCCTTATGACACGGGCTGACTGCAATCCTTCCTGGTCGATGCTGCCCCCCCCCCCCCCCCCATCGCTGCCGCAGGACGCCGGCGGGCCGCAGGTGTCGCGGTTCCTCGCCACCCAGGGTGGCATCTGCGACGGCGCCTCCGTCCCTGCGGGGTGCCTGGTCGGCGCCCTTTTTGTTGCTCGGGGGGGGATGGGCTCCCATCCTCCTCTTCCTCCTCCTTTTCCTCCGTCCTCCTCTTCCTCCTCCTCCTCCTCCTCCTCTTTCTCCTCCTCCTCCGCCTCCTCCTCCGCCTCCTCCTCCTTCTCCGTTCTCCTCCGTCCACCTCCTTCTCTGTCCTCCTCCTCCTGCTCCTCCTCCTACTCCTCCTTCTCCTTTTTCTCCGTCCTTCTCCGTCCACCTTCTTCTCCGTCCTTCTTCTTCTCTGTCCTTCTCCTCCTCCTCATGCTCCTGCTCCTTCTCCTCCTCCTCCTCCTTCTCCGTCCTCCTCCGTTCACCTCCTTCTCCGTCCTCCTCCTTCTCTGTCATCCTGCTCCTCCTCCTCCTCCTCCTTGTCCCTTTTCCTCCTCCTCCTCCTCCTCCTTCGCCTCCTCTCCTCCTCCTCCTCCTCCTCCTCCTCCTCCTCCTCCTCCTCCTCCTCCTCCTCCTCCTCCTCCTTCCTCCTCCCAAGCAATCTGGGGCGACACATTGGTTCCAGAGAAAGGGCGCCCGGAAGCACGGGGGCCGCGGTTGGATCACATCTAGCGGGACGGGAGGACGCCTGGGCAGGGGAGCAGCCAAGGTCCACGCAGGAAGAGTGGCCTCTATGTGCGTATTGTTTCGCTCGAAGCAGAAATCACCACATAGACATGAACTTTTGGCGCTCTGCGCGGATTTCTTTGATCCGCGCATGGCCCCCCCGGCGGCGCCTCCGGGACCGCCCCTGGCGCGCTCCGCGCGCCATGGAGGGGGGTCCAGCGCGAATCCCAGAAATCCGCGTGGGAAGAGGCACGCTTGTTGGTCACAGCATCTCCGATGGTGCCCCGTCCCTGTTCGCCCGGTCTGGTTGGGTATGTTCTGGCTCTCGTCTACCTTCGCATTGCTCAAGTCGGGTGTTGTCAGAAGTGCCCCCCTGTCCGGAGGGACATCCAGGACGTCCATGCAGGCCTCCGCGGCCTCCAGGGCACCCTTCGCCAGGCCAAGGGGGTCCCCGGAGCTCCAAAGTGGAGCGTAAAGTTGCCGGCGCCCTGCGCTCGGCAGCAGCAACGAGGGTATTGCCCAAGGCAGAGCTAGTTGACCAGGCATCCTGAAGGACGCGTGGGCTGGTAGGCAAGGACGCCCGTGGTCCATGCCGATGTTCCTTCCGGAAAGGTCACCGCTGTCAGCCAGAACGGCCCTGGCGGCACCACCTCGGAGTCCTCGGAGTTCAGTCGTCCTCGGAGTTTCTCGTCTCTACAGGTGCACGCGGAGGAGAGGGACTGGAAAGAGCTGTTTGAGTTCCACAGCCTGTCTCAGTTCACGAGCGTCCGGGGCGAGCCCATCAACGTCTCCGAGCTTGCCCGCAGGACGACGGCGCCGGCTTCGTGGGATGAATAGCCAGAGAGGTGGGGACTGGATTTCGCCGACGCAGGCACAGGTCGGTGACCAGTAAAAAGGTGGCACCTCTGCGCAGTGCCCCCTTGGTGCTGGCCCACGTGAGGTCCCCCGAGCATCGGCCTGCGCGCTTGGCTGCGCCCCCCCCCCCCGCCGGCCCGGCCCGGCCGTGCACCGAAGGTCACTCGTGCCCAGGGCCAGTCGTTGCGTGCAGCCGGACGGGTGGCCACGGTCAGCCAAAGCTCGGTCCGTGTCTTTTTTTGCCTGGGTGCGTGCGTGTGGGAAACTGTCATTGAAGATGTCTCTGTCTCTCTCGCTCTCTCTCTTTCTCGCTGTCTTTCTCTTTCTCACTGTCTCTCTCTCTTTCCTTCTCTGGCTCTCTCTGGAAGTATACCCGAGCACGGGCGATAATAGAGCCTACCCCCCCTTTCCCCGCCTCTTTTTTAAACATTCCCCGTCCAACAGGATTTAATTGTGAAGATAGGCGGGGAGGCCGAACTTTATAATCCACGGGTGACGTTGCGAATCGAAGTTGTTCTCATCTCATGCTGACTACTCCAAAATATGCCGTGCTTGCATGGGAGAGTGGTTCGAAGTCCAGCGTAAGAGAAGTTTCTTGGCCAGAACGGCCAAGGACCTCTCTTGATCTGGCAAGTTGTAGGCACGAGCCTCGAGGTCTCTCGAGTCAGTCTTGTGCTGAGCGCATGCTTGCAAGTTGTATAGCCACGAGCCTCGAGATCTCTCGAGTCAGCCTTGAGCAAAGCGCATGCTGGCAAGTTGTATAGCCACGAGCCTCGAGATCTCTCGAGTCAGCCTTGAACCGAGCGCATGCTGGCAAGTTGTATAGCCACGAGCCTCGAGATCTCTCCAGTCAGCCTTGTGCCGAGCGCCTGCTTGCCAGGTCTATCTCCACGAGCCTCGAGATCTCTCGAGTCAGTCCTGTGCCGAGCGCCCAGGATCATCATCATCATCGTCGTCATGATCATCATCCTCATCCCCGGGAAAATCTGTTATTCCCCGCCAGAGCCCCAAAGTTTATTATCCCCCGGTGATACTTATCGCCCGCGGTGGGTTCTGCGTGTATCTCCGATCTCTCCCCACGGCCATTCAATCCTTCTCCAGGACTTCCACTAGCTTGCGCCCCCTCTCTCTCTCTGACTCTTTTTTTTTTTTTTTTTTTTTTTCTTTTTTCTCTCTCTCTCTCTCTCTTTCTCTCTCTCTCTCTCTCTCTCTCTCCCGCCTGTCCCGCTCAATGCTGTGCCAGCCTGTATGTTATTGATGCGTGCGCAAGTACACAACATTCGTACTAGTCTCCTCTCTCCCCTGACTACGTGCGGAAGGTCTCCCGCCCCCTCTAGTTTAACTTCCACGCCGGATTTCAAATGGTTATGTCTTTTTATTTATGGCGTTTCACAATTCGATTGTTGTCGGAGTTTCCAGCTGGTGTTGCCGTTGCAGCGTGGGCCTCATTTTCGGATCGGCGCAGGCCTCTTTTCTGGACCCGAGTCCTTGTTCATCGTTGTTGGTCCCCGCATTTGCCCTTCACCGCCTTCCCCTGGTCCCCCTGGTCGTCTGCTCTTTCCATTTCAATTCGTGCTTCTGCTGTTCGTGCGTCCTCCCCGCACTCCTTCCTCATCCTCCCCCGATTCCTCCTGCTCATCCTCCTGCTCCTCCGCCACCTCCTCCTCCCCCCTCTGCACGCAGCCCCCTGTTCCCGATGTCGCATGCCGTTCCAGGTTCGCTACGACACGCGTCCACGGATAGAGGAAGCATCAACGCAGTGGTGAGGGATGGGGGGGAGGGGTAGGACGTCAGATGTGGCGCTTGCACGCCCGCCTTGGCCCATCTCTACTTTCTCCTTCGTCTCGCTCTCTCGCTCGTACGCCCTCTCTGTGTTTCTCTCCTTCTCTCTCTCTCTCTCTCTCTTTCTCTCTCTTTCACCCCCATCCGATACTCCCCTTCTCTGTTAGAATATCCTCGCTTTCTTCCCTGTACTCTCTGTCTATCTCTCTATCTCTCTCTCTCTCTCTCTTTCCAGAGAGCCCCGCGACCGTCGAGCGCCAGGCCGCGCGCGAGTGCTGGCTGCAGCGTGCAGCGGAGCGCCAGCCGACCGGTCCCATCCGCCTGTCCTTTCCCTCGTCCTCCCTCGCCCTCGTCCTCGTCGTCGCCGTAGCCCCCCTCGTCTGGTCGAACGACGCGAAGATCGGGACAAAATCGGATCGGGATAACTCTAAATCTCTGAGAATCGGCGGGTTTGGAGGATGTATTGGGCGCCGCGGCCGCTCCAGAGCGTTCCGGAACGCTCTGAGAGCGCTCCGGAACGCTCTGGAGCGATTTATCCCGATCCTAGCCCTGTTTTATCTGGAGAGACATCCCTCCAGGATGGAGCACGACGACCAGTGCCCCTACGCCCCCTTCGTGCGCCTTCAAGGCCTCCGTCGGCCGCCGGAGGAGGAGGAGAGAAGAAGCAGGAGGAGGAGGGAAAACACACACAGGCACAATCGTCGATTCCTCTGGAAATATGGGAAAATGTGGGAAGTGGGGGGGAAAGCAATAACACTGAAAATATGGAAACTCTGGGGGTCGTGGGATTTGTGTGTATTTATGTGTGTGTGTGTGCCTGGGCTTCTTTATAATTAGAGAGGAGGGGAAGGAGGAGACGTAGTTGGGCCCATTGCTAGAGGTCGCCCACTTCGTCGTTGCACTGCTTCTTTCACCGTCTCGCAGGCCACGGTCCGTGGTTGGCTCGTGGCACTGACTGTTCTCCACCTCCCCCCGAAGATCGGTGATCCTCTCTTCGGGCGTGGAGGGAGACCACTCGAGGAGGAACGGAAAGGATGAGGGAGGATGATGGTATGATATCTTTTTTCGCTGAGCTGATCTGGGGATTTTGAAAGTCTGGGGTGAGAGGAAGGTTGGAGAGAGCAGAACGAGGAGGCGAGGGAAAATTAGGGATCTGGAATACGAGGGGGAAGTTCGGGCGTGGAGCCATCTGGATGCTCTCGGGCGCCAGGGATGAGAAGTACTAGGAGGAGAACACACGACGCGTCTGGAAATAAAACGGATGTCCAACGGAACGGAGTACCAGTCGATCGCGCCCGTGACCATGCCCATCGATCGTGAGCAGGGGGATGTTGTCCAGAATCCTCCATCTATTGCGCCAGTTGCGCCCTTGCGTCTGATCAATCTCTGCACGAGGATGCTGGCACCACGAGAAAAGTGCGGGGAAGTGCGCGTGTGCATCTGGGACACGCGCGAGTCTAATATGTGGGCGCGGTGCATCGCCGGCAGTCCCCGTCATACCTTCCTCCCTCATCCCCGCCCACCCCCCGAAGCTCATGTTTGGCGTCAAGGTGGGCACACGCAGCGCGCGTTCCTTTCATGTTGCCAGCGACTGCAGTACGCCAGGAAGAGGAGACGTGTTTGTTGAGACAGAGGGATACGTGTTGTTGTGTGTGGAGCACGCAGGTCCCGTGAAGATGACGAGGGAGAAAGTGAACGGTTCATATAAACAAGTTTACATGTAGCCCCAGAGCCCGTGGCCCCCCCAGGACCACGAGATGAGGGGCACACGCAGACATACACATACTATACATCTGTAGTATTATTATTATTATACATATATGCACATACACGCGTGTACATACAGGGCTTGCGAAATGCTGCACGGCAAACTCACGCAGTGGGAGAGTACGGTGGTGATACGGGTATATACTTATATAGCTATAGCTGTATCGAGGGAGAGGGAGGGAAGAGGAGGGAGAAAGACCGGGACAACCAATCATGCATGGAGGGTTACATGTTCATGTGTGTATGTATGTTTATAGATCATGAATAGATACGCTCCCCCCGGCCCTGGGTCCCACACCTCCCCGTGACATCTCGGGGACGCTCCCAGTACTGCTCCCCCAGCCTGTCCGGGGAGCCTCCGCAGCGCTCCAGGAGGGCCCAAGGCGCCTCCCAGGAGCCCCCAGAATGCGAAAGGATAACCCAAGACGCTCCCAAGCAGCCCAAGTCAGCCTTCGACGGCTCTCGAGGCTCCCAGGTGGCCTCCAAGAGAGGTCCGAGATCGTCCCGAAACGACCCGAAGAGGCCAACATCGTCGATTTGCATTGTCTTTTCAATGTTTTTGGCTTCTCGCGTTGTCGAGCTTCCAACGGTCCAAGACCGCCGAAGATGCTCTAAGACCGCCCCAAGACCACCCAAGAGACCTCAGGAGAGCTGCGAGAGCCGTCCCGAGAGAGCCCAAAGAGGGTAAAATCGTTGACTTCCAACGGTTTTTCCAATGTTGTTCCAATGTTGTTCCCGCTTCCTTCCCTCAAAGATCGAGGATTTCTTTATTTGAAAAGGAATCCTCCCGGCTTCTTGGGGATACCCGAAGACGCCGAAGGACAGCCCATGACGACCCCAAGATGCTCCCAGAACGTAAAGAACGGCCCAACACGCTCCCGCGCAGCCCGAGACACCCTTCCGACGGCTCTCCAGGCCTCCAGGAAGCCTCCAGCACCCCCCAGGGAGTCCAGAAGATCCCACACCCCTGAGGGGCCCGGCTAACAAAACCCGCGAGGCACAAACAAAAAACAGCCCCGAACAGCGCCGAGGAATTGGACAAAAAATAGAATTCCCACAATTATATTGTTTGTTCTCCAAGCTTGACCCCCGGTCTACTTTTGCACCACAGACCACAATTCAGACCCCCCTCATCTCCCAAAAAAGAACCCAGAAAGCCTTTGTATGCCCCAAAACGTTGAATGCTTAAAGGAACTTAATGTTTTTTTGCGCTCCCGCACTCCCCCTTCTAAACGATTCCGAGGCTTGCGAAGGGCCTCCAAGGGAGGCCCTGGACGCAAGAAGCGACCAAATTGATAATACATGGTTCTAGTGTGTATATATACACACACATCTCGCTCTCTCTCTCTCTCTCTTTTTTTCTCTCTCTCTCTCTCTCTCTTTCTCTCTCGCTCTCTCTCTCTCTCTCTCTCTCTCTCTCTATATATATACACATGTATCCGTTTGCCTGCGGCAAGTCCCGCCACCGAGTCAGCCCAGCATTCTCAGTGGCGACTTCTCGAGGGGGCACGGGGGACCGTCAAGTGCGGCACCTCGTGCTTCCAGGTTTGGGACGTGTTTGCTCAGGATTGTGAGGATGACTCGGGTGACGACGACGATGATGATGATCATGCTGATGATGCTGATGCTGATGATGATGACCATGATGATGATGATGATGATGATGATGATGATGATGATGATGATGATGATGATGATGATGATGATGATGATGATGATGTTGATGATGATGATGATGATGTCGGTGATGCCGATGACGATGACGATGATGGTGATGGTGATGGTGAGGGTCATGGTGATACTGATGATAATGATGCTGATGATGATGACAAGGGTGGCGACACTGACGCCAGGGAAGATGATGATGTTGAGTATGATGATGACGCGGATGATGATGATGATGATGATGATGATGATGATGATGATAATGATGCTGATGATGATGATGATGATGATGATGTTGGTGATGATGACGAGGAGGATGATTGTATCATGATGTTGATGACGGTGAGGAGAAAGCGGTGGACGATGATGATGAAGCGGATGAGGATGAGGATGATGATGAGGTGGAGGATGAGGGAGATGATGATGTTGATGAGGATGGTGAGGATGATGAGGATGAGGATGAGGATGCTGATGCTGTTGAAGATGATGGTGATGATAATGATGGTGATGGTGATGATGATGACGAGTATGATGCTGATGATAATGCTGCTGTTGTTGATGATGATGATGGTGGTGGTGATGGTCATCGGTGATTGGTGATTGGTGGTTGGTGATGGTGATTGGTGATTGGTGACGGTGATGATGAAATTCGTTTGGGCCGTCTTGAGCCTGTCTTGGCTCCTGTGAGGCAGTCTTGGGGGTCTTTCGGGGCCCTCTTGGGCCGTCTTGGGGCCCCTTGACGCTGGCTAGGGGCCCCCTTGGTCCGTCTGTGGGTTTTCTTGGCCGTATGGCGGGTGTTTTGGGGCCGTCGTGGGGCCCTCGTGGCCCGTCGGAGGGCTTTCTCAGGCCGTCCTGGGTCCCACGGGAAGCCCTCCGGAGCCGTCTTTGGACCGTCTTGGATGCCTCTTGGGCCTCTTTGGCTGGCAAGCAGCCCGAAGAGGCGAGAATGCTAAGCTCATTCCACAACCAAAGAGAAACCAAAAGTTTGGCATCTTCCCTGACCTTCCAGAGAGCTATTTTTTTGCACTGGAGACCTAAAAACCTAAAAAACGAGACGAAACAGCCTAAAACCAAGACGTATAATGGCTCTGGGATAGGTTTTTCAGTCGCGTGCTATTTTTTAGCCCTCCTGGAAGGTCAGGGTTCGGACCCATCTTGGGTTATCTTGTCTGCCTGCACGGGCCGTGACGCGTGTCCCGTTTTTTTTACGAGGGAGCGTGGCCTGGGAGGCCCTGGAGCGCTCGGGAGCAGCGCCGAGGGGAGTGCGGGAAGCGCACGATCCTCCAGCGGGTGCGCGTGGCATGGCGGGTATAGGAGTTCGCAGCCATGCGGGAAGCGTGCAGTCCTCGAGCGGGCGCGCATGGGATGAGGGTTCAGGCGCTACGTGCCATGAGGGAAGTGCACCATGCTTGAGCGGGTACGCGTGGGAGGGGGGGTGCAGCATCAGTTGCAACGCTGGACATGCACCATCCTCGAGCGGGCCCGAGGGAAGTGGCCTCGGAAAGGAGGGGCGGTGCACGCAAGAGTTTGCTGGTGGAGGGGGGGGGGGGCGGTCCTTTTATCAGATTTCAAGAAGCCCTATTAGACAGACGTTGACATTCTTCCACGCCTCAACGTGCCAGGGCGCACGGTGGCGGATTATGGGAGAGAGGAAGAGACGGAGAGAGAGAGAGAGAGAAAAAAAGACAGAGAGAACGAGGGAGAAAGAGAGATAGAGCGAGAGAGAGAGAGAGAGAAATACAGATCTAACAAAACACCAGAAAAGAATAGCGAGAGAGATGGAGAGCGTCAACGGCATCCCCTCACACCTGCCCGCGTGGATGCGGTGAGGCTTGCGCCCGAGCTCCGGCGCCGCCCCGTGCGCTGCCCCTCCCAGGGGGCATGTTGGCGTCGCGAGCTCGCGTCCGGGACCCTTCCTCTCCTCCTCGCCGGCGTTGGCCCCCTGCGGCTGCGGCGGCGGCGATGGCCCGCAGGCCTCGCCTGGATCGAGCAGCGCTTCGGGGAGGAGGCCGCCGCGCAGGCCTACCGGCGCGACTGGCACCGGCTGGGCACCGCCGGCGGCGGCGACTGTTTCGTGGAGCACCTGCTCAACAGGCCCCTCCTCCCCCTCCTCCTCCTCCTCCTCCTCCTCCTCCTCCTCCTCCTCCTCCTCCTCCTCCTCCTCTTAAGTCGGGCCTGTCTACAGGGGGAGTTTCGACGACAGATATTTAAACAAATACCCCAAACATAGTCCAAAAATAGTCCAAACATAGTTTGGGGACTATTTGTTAAGTATTTGTTGACCTTTTGGGGGTATTTATGGTGTATTTTTAATTTTTCGTCCAAAATCCCTTTGTAGGGGGGCACGCCCGACATAATCCTCCTCCTCAGCGGCAAGTTCAGTCTAGGTCTCCCAGGAGATAGGGTCGGAGCTGATGGGGTCGGGAGATCTCGCCGCATTGCCGATGCATCGGCGGTGCGGCTGGAGGTGGAGCCCGACTTTCTCGACGCGGGCGTCGCCGATGCGTCGCCGACGTCGCCGATGCATCGGCAATGCATCGCCGACGTCGCTGATGCTTCCTGGATCACCTGCTCAACAGGCCCTCTCAGCGGCGCCGAAATCTGAACCCTACCCTCGCCGATCCAGGCAACTTGATGAGCGGCGGGAGTAGGGTTCGGCATTCGTCGAACGCGTGGTGAAATTCGAACCCTGTCCCCGCCTCCCATCGGTTCAGGAAAGTCGATGGTCGTTGGTGGTATGGTTCGGATGTCGCCCCCTATCTCAGCGGCATTTTTCAGGAGAGGGATCGTCTCCAGGGTCAAGCAGTGACGAAGCGTCCTGGCTCGCCTATAGCCCTACCAAACAATGTTCTAAGAACCTTTTATGGTTTCCACGAAATGTTCTTAGAACATGTCTGGCTGATATTGTTTGGTTTTAACACATCGGGTTTATGTTCTAAGAACATTGTTTTTGCTCTTAAAACATTTTTGGGTTCTAAGAACATGTCGTGGTATGACTGCAGGAATGCCGGGACGGGCGGTCCCTGCTCAACAGAGGGGGATCGGCTCCAGATGTTGGGGCACTGCCGTTGGTTCTCGGCGGCCTTCCGGGGGGTGCTCTCCTGCAGCTGCGCCTCGCCGAGGGGCGTCCGGGGGTGCTCGGATCGCCCCGAACGGCCTCCGGAGAGCCGGGCTACGGCTTAAGTCGGGCGTGTCCCCCTACATGGGGATTTTCG
>CAUYUJ010003917.1:35000-57500 GCA_963575745.1 Prorocentrum cordatum
TAGATGATGAGTCTTACCGCTGCTCCATGTGTCCTTGGACAGCCAGAAACCGAACCCACTGGTGTACACCCTGGCGTGCATTGGCACACCACTGCCGCCGCAAGGGCTTCGTTCGCGCACTACCCGCTGCTATACGACACTGAACCGACGTTCCCATGCCCGCCTGGGAGGATGACATGTTACTTCGCGTGTTTCTTTTTGATGCGTAGATCTCATCCCATGCTGCAAGTATGCTAGATGCCGAGAAGGTAAGTGGCGGCTGTTGAAAGTGAAGAGGGCGATAATAGTGCTCGTTGGAACAGGGACGCCTGGGTATGTTGTTCGCGTATCTGGCGGTCAAATATGTCCGGGTGTTCGTCCATGTGGTCATCATTCTTCTCTCAACGTCTTGAGCTGATTGGCGGTCAATTCGTTGTCCGTTTTCTGTTTCCTGCTGCTCGTTTTGTCCCGCTGCTTGCGGCAGCTGTGCCGCAACACCAGCGAGGCCCAATGTGGCGACCTTTCGAGCACCGCCCGGAATGCCGTCACATGTTATTCATCGGGAGCCAGGGGCACCGGATCCTGCAGGATCCTGCGAAGACCCCCTCTGGCTGACCCGGGTTCGCGAGTCGCTCGTGGCCGCGAGGCGGCCGCGCCTATTGGCTGACCCGGGTTTGCGAAGACCTGCGCTGCAGTTTTTTTTTTTGCACTGCAGTTTTTGGTCTCCTGCTGACGGGGGTCTGAATTGACCCGGGTCAGAAGATCCCCGAGGGTCCAGCTATTTAATTTACCAGAAGGAGAGTCAGAATCACGTGCAAGCATCGTTCGGGGAAGGGCACTTCTTCCATTGACGTCGTCGTCATTTGATCGGCAGCCCGCCGCGCGGCAGTTTTTGGTTTCCTGTTGGATTGACCGGGTCAGAAGATCCCCGAATTCAGACCGTCTCTATCCATCGCTTCGTTCGTTCCGCCTGCCCATCTTGCTTGACGGCGCTCGGTGCCCCGTGTGTTCGTTGTCAGTGTGGTGTTGTTGAGCGGCGATGGTTCTCTGGCGCGGTGTGTGGGGATCGGGGGTGGACAGACCTGCAACCCTGACACGTCGATTAGTGAATTGTCCGTTTTCAGTTCTCGAGAGGGCGCCGCGGCCTTCATTTTCCAGGCTTGCGCCCGCCAGGTTTGGGCCTCAGGTCGTTTTCACTAAACCACGTTTTACTAAAGGGGGGTCTGTCCATCCCCGATCTGGCGGTGGGGAGTTTTCGGGCTGAAGCAGTTTCTGTTGATCTGCGTCTGCCGGGGTTTGTTGCGGCGGGCCTCTTCGGGGCTCAAGAGACGGGGGTCAAAGCAAACGGGGGTCAAGGGCACCGGATCCTGCAGGATCCTGCGAAGACCCCCTCTGGCTGACCCGGTTTAGCGAGCCGCTCGTGGCCGCGAGGCGGCGGCCGCGCATATTGGCCGACCCGGGTTTGCGAAGATCTGCGTTGCAGTTTTTGTTCCTTGCATTTCAGCTTTTGGTTTCCTGCTGACCCGGGTCTGGATTGAACCGGGTCAGAGGATCCCCGACCTCTGCAGTGCATTAGGCACGTAGGTGTTTAGTTTGGGCCCGTGTGGGGATTGTCCTCTGCGGATGTTCGGTTTGGTCGCAGTCTGAAGATGTGAGTCTGTTTGTGCAAGTTGTGTCTCCTACTTTCGGGTGGGAGGCCTCTCGGGCGCCTATTGGTGGTATGCCTGAAACCTCTTGTGGT
This sequence comes from Prorocentrum cordatum, assembly GCA_963575745.1. NCBI lineage: Eukaryota > Dinophyceae > Prorocentrales > Prorocentraceae > Prorocentrum > Prorocentrum cordatum. Next base: position 36,721 of record CAUYUJ010003917.1, read on the forward strand.
CTCAGAAAGGGGGGCCTCTTGGGATCCCTTAAGGCCCTCTTCTGGGCTTCTTGGGGCGAATCGGCAGTTCGGGTCCCCCGTCTGGACCCTCTCTTGGAGCCGTCTTGGGGGCCTCTTGGGCCGTCTTCGAGGCCTCTTGGGCAGTCTCCGGGCTCTCTTCAGCTGTTTCGGGGTTGTTTTTGGGCCCTCTTGGAGATCCTCGGGCCATCTTGGAGCGGTCGTGGGGGCCTCGTGGAACGCGTTGAAGCGTCGGCAAGCTTAAACGGCGAAAACGCGAACAGTCTTCAAAAATCCCTTGGGCCTCTTTGGGGAAACCCTCTTGGAGGCCTCTTGGGGCGTCTCGCGGGCCTCGTGGTCCGTCTGGAGATTCATCTTGGGCGTCTAGAAGTGCTCTTGTGGCGTCTCGCGGCTCTCTTGAACCATCTCGAAGGCTTCTTGGGAGTCTCGTGGCTCTTTTTGGGTCTCTCTAGGAGGCCTCGAGGGCGGCGCCTAGGAGCAAAACCATCTCTGGCGGGACCTTGCCGGTGATCTGCCTGGGATACTATTGCGCCAGGGGAACCCCGCGCGCGCGATTGTGTATAGAAATGTGTTTCACCTGTTACCGGAAATCTTAGCACGCCTCTTGCCCGTTGGGCCGGCGAATTTTTTGAGAAGCCTTCGTCGAGGAGCTCTCCTCGGTCCCACTTGGGCCGTGTTGAGGCTGTGGGCTGTCTTGGGCTCCTGCAGGGAGGACATCCCTTGGTCCGTCTTGGGGCCAACTTGGGGCCCCCCGAGGGCTGTCTGGGAGCGCTGCTCCTGGTCATTGGGGACCTCTTGGGGCCGTCGTGGGGCTCCGAAGGGTCATCTCGGGTGGCCCGTCTTGGGCCCCCGTGCGGGCCATCTTGGAGGCCTCTCGGGCCATCTTGAGGCCCTCTTGGGCCGTCTTGCGGCCCTCTTTGGGGGCCTATCAGGTTGCGTTTGGGCCTTGTTTGATGTCTCTTGGGCCGGCCTGGGATGTCTTGGGCTGACGGAAGCCCGAGAAGGTGATTCTCCGAGGACGCTTGCCGCGCCCCAGACAAATCTATAGTTTTGGCCTCTTCGGGCCCTGCTGGGGGTCCTCTTGAAACCCTCGTGGGCCGTCTTTGTCGAGTCTTGGGTCGTCGTCATTGGGCCGTCTTGGGGCTAACTTGTGCCGCCTTGGGGCCATCTTGGGCTGTCCTGGCAACCTCGGTGGCCCGCCCTGGGCCGTCTTGGAGGCCAAGTTGGGCGTGCTGCAGGCCTTGGATCACCCCAGGTAGGTGGCGGCGCTTCCCAGAGCTCTCGGGAGGGAAGGAGGTTCAGAGGAGGAGCAGTTACACATAACGCTGCCCCTCCATCTTTTTCCTTTTTTAGGGCCTCCTGAGAGGCCCTCGTTCTTCACCGCTGGATTCGCCTCGCAGTGCTGGTCAGACCGCACCCCAGGTAAGGTCTGGGGAGAAGCGGCATCGATACCCCTTGGTTCGCCCAGGGGCGATGCACGCAGAGAGGCGTGAGACGAGAGAAGTGGACGCCCCTTGGGAGGCTGCAGGACGCTAGACGTTACTGGCGTCTCTGCTACTGGGGTTACGGTGGCGGATCTCTCTCTCTCTCTCTCTCTCTCTCTATGCCTGCGTCCTCTTTCAGTCGCGTTCCTCCGCTACCCTCCTATCTGGCCAGACGGCCTGCCAGCATGCTTCTCTCCTGCCCGCAGATCACTGTCCTCGTCTCCAACTGCGTGTCCACTATTCCTGGGGCTGGCCGCGCCGCTCGCTCGGGGGAGTGATCCGTCCCCCCTGAGCCGCTCGCTCCGTCCGCCCCTCTTTCGGCCGCGCCCTCCCCCCGCTCATCCTTCTTGCATGGTGGCACAAATTCGCTCTCACGGCATCCCCGTTGTGGCATCCCATCGCCAGCGCAGACGTCCCCTGCCGAGCCGCCGACGCAAAACGTTTCCACTGCCCCAGCAGGCAGTGCTTGCACGAAGGGGGTTCCTTGCCAGGGTACTCACTGGCTTGTGCTTCCGAGCTGCTGCCCAGTGGCCGACCCTTTGGCGCCTCGGGGCCGCCCCGTGCGCTGGCCGGCGTGCCCCGGTCTTCGGTGGCCGCACGCAGGCGTTTGCTTCTTTTTGAAGACCAGGCAACGGAACGCCAGCCAGGCTGGTATCTGATGGGCCTGTTTTCCACCACCACCACCATAAGTTGAAGGGGAGGGGGTCCTCCTCCTCCTCCTCCTCCTGCTCCTCCTCCTCCTCGTCCTCCACCTCCTTCCCCCCTCCAGCTTATGGTGGTGGTAGTGGAAAACAGGCCCACCAGTACCGGTCCCCCTATCTCAGGCGATCGCAAACATGGGTCAAGGGGGCGTGGACAAGCGACGGGTCCCGCTTCCATGGGAGATCGCAGATTCCCGCCGCCGAGCGGGGCGGCACCGGCTTCATTTTGCGGAGGGCACTTCCCCCGATCCGTGAATTTGGCGACCGCGCGCCAAATCCATGGATCGTTAATGTTTGCGCGCCCCCGAGTCGTTTGACAAAAACTGCTGTATGATGCGCACGCGTTGATCTAACGAGTGTTCGTTACACGAATGCGCGCCACAACATTCGATGGGGGGGGCACATGCGCACACATGGCGTGATTCTTGCCAAACCATCGGCGTCCAAGCAGCGTTGGCTAGAACTTGGCAGGTCTGTTCTGCGATCGCGAGCTACGCGGATTGCACGCGCGAGCGAATGTCGAAATCATGACCCAATCATCGCGCGCCCGCCAACTCAATCACAAAAGCTGCCTCCGGCAACTGCGCCAACAAACCAGCGCAACATTTTGGGTGGCAGCTATTCGAAAAGGCATGAGGGCCTGCTGGAGACCTCTTGGGGTAGAATGCCCGAATGCTTGTTTCGTGCTTTCCTCTCTTGGGGCTGTCTTGGGGCCTCCTTGGCGCCCCTTCGGCCGGTTCGGATCCCTCTTGGGCTTTCTTTGAGATCTCTCGGTGGCCTCCTCAGCCGTCTCGGGGTAGTCGTGGAGGCCTCTTGGGCCGTCTTGCGTCGGAAGCTCGACAAAGCGAGAACCCAACAATATTGAAACACGCTGCAGAACATCAATTTAGCCTTTTTGGGGCCTCCTGAGCTCTCCTGGGACGGAAGGCTCGAACTGTCGGGCCGTGCTCACCCTCTTGGGCTGTTCTTGGGGCTGGCTTGACGCCTTCGAAGGGTAGTCTCGGGCGCCTCTTGGGCCGTCTTGGAGCTCTCTTGGGCCGTCTTGGAGCCCTCTTGGCCGTCTCGGTGCCATTTTGGGGGCCTTGTGGGCAGTCTTGGGGCAGTCCTGGTGGCATCTTTGGTCGACTCGGGACGTCGGAAGCTCGACAAGCGAGAACTGGACACGCATTGAACAACCTGTTGGGTAATCACTGGTTTTCGCGTCTGGAGGCCCTCGTTGGACAGGGTCTTGGGCCCTCTTGGGATGCCTTGAAGGCCGCGTGGGCCGCATCGGAGCCATCTTAGGCCGTCTGGATGCCAAAGTGGCCCTTCCTGGGAAGCGATATTGTGCCGTCTTGGAGGCATCTGGACCTCAAGAGCGTGAAGCTGTCGCATTTTGCAAGGGATTGCGGCCTCGGGAAGAAGGGCGATGGTCGCTGTCGTCGCCCTCGTAATCAGTGCCACCAGCATTATCATCACTCGACCGCCCGATTTCAGGATTTGCATGAAACATGTTATTGCGTTGATTCGCCACTTGAATGTTGCCGACAAGCTGCGCGTGGGTGGGTGGGGTGTTTCCTCGAGTAGTGGAGTTGACGACGAGATGGCACCACACATGTTGCATTCAATAGTTTGCACCTCGCTGATGGCACCGCATAGGCTGCCCCGCATAGGTAGGACTACACATATCGCACTACGTGTGTTGCTCCACATGTTGTGCGCCACATACGTTACACGTCATTGGTGACACCGCATCGTATGCATCGCGTTGGTTGCACAGTGTTAGTAGTGCTGCATATAGTACATCTCACCCTTAGCATACAGATGTTCCACCACATAGGTAGCAACGCAGAGTGCACCAAACAGCTTGTACAACATCGTTTGCCTGCAATTCTGCACCGCGTAGATTACACCGTCGTTGTTGTCTCACATAGGTGGCACCGCATCGCCTACATTGCACAACGTACATAAGTACATATATACACACATACACCTATATATTCATACGTGCATGCGTTTACATATATATATATGGCTATACAGTTATATATATATATATATATATATGTGTGTGTGCGTGTGTGTGTGTGTGCTTATTCGCTGCATCACATAGATTTCACTGCGTAGGTTGCTTCCCATCGTCTGCACTGAGTATTTTTGGATCCGGGAACGCAATCATCCACTTGTGGAGTCCACTTCTCGTGATGTGCGTTGCCTCTCCAGTCCCAATGTCTCCTCTCCCTGCCCCCGGTCCTGCTCCTCCTCCTCGTGGCGACCCTGCGCACTCCTCCTCCTCCTCCTCCGCCTCTCTTCCTCTTCCTCCCCGCCTCTCTTCCTCCGCCTCCCCCCTATCCGGCCCTGCCCCCTCGCGTGCCGCTCCGCCCCCGCCTCCTCCCTCCTCCGCCCCCCCCCCTCGAAGTGCCCTTCTCTGCCCGCCGCTCCCCGCCCGCCGCCTCGCCCCCCCCCCGGCGCGCTCGGCCTCGGCGCCTCGCCCTATCCCGCGCCGCCCCGCCCCCGCGCGCACAGCCCGAGCCTCTACGTCTACGAGGGCCTCCCCGGCAGCGGCACCCCGGCGGCCTGCGCGTTGCGCGGCCTCTGCTTCACCGAGGTGCACGTACACCGCGTGCTGCGGCGGAGCGCCTGCCGCACCGGCCGCCAGGAGGACGCATCCCGCGGGGGCTCGCGAAGGGGAGGGGGGGCCCCCCCTCCTCCGATCCCTGCCCCCCCGGGGGGGCAGGGATCGGAGGAGGAAAGGGTGCCCATGCCGCTGCCCTTCGCGCCCGTTTTCCCCGTTTTGGGCCTCCTGGGAGGCTCTCGTCGCCACCGCTGGATTCGCCTCGGAATCCTTGTCAGAACGCACCCCTTGAGAGGTCCAGGGGGCACCGGTATCAGCACCTTTTGACTTCCCCAAAGAGAGAGGTTCAGGGGCAACGTTGTGGTGGGGGGGTGGGGGAGGCAGAATCGCCGGTGGGGCCTCTCTACAGCGCTCCCCCCCCTCCCCCTGGACCGAGCGGAGTTCATACCGGGTGCTTATTGTCGATACATATCTGTATATACATTTACATTTACATATACATATATACACATATAAATGCATACAGATAAACACACATGGGATTTTCTTGTCTGTTTCCATAGGTGTTGTCTTGGAATTTGCCTGGGCCGCCTGGCCGGTGCTGGCAGGCATTGTTGCGGTAAGAACGAATGCCGCCCGAGGGGCCCGCGCGTCGAGACATTGGCAACATGCTCAGGTGGTTCGGCCCGTTTCGCATGAGACATCGTCGCAAGTCTGCGTTCCGAGACGACCAGATTTGACATGGTCCAGCCCGCTTCACAACTCTGGGCTCCCAGACACTCACTCTGCGAGAGGTGGTCCGGCCCATATCGCTTGAAACATCCTTGAAGATTTCTGGGTTCGGGGCTACTGTGACCTGATATTGCCTCGTCCATGTCGCTTGAGGCATCGTCGCTACGTTAGGTTTTAAGATGCCACCTGCGAGGTGATCCAGTCAGTCTGGCCTGAGACGTCCCTCGGTGCTTGGCAAAGAGATGCCGCCTGCGAGGGGGCCAAGCCAGTTTCGCTTGAGACGTCCCCGCAATTCCGAGTAAGCGTTGAGGAGTGCGAAGCGAAGAAGGCGTTGGATGAGGAGGAGTAGCAGGATGACCGAGGACGACGGGGAGGAAGGATAATGCTCGTATGGTTGTCAGAAAGGTACTCTCGTTTTCAATGCTCTCGGGTCACGTCTCGTCGCCAGATCTCGTCACTCCTCGTTGCCCTCAAAAGAGCTGGGTGCGCCCCATGGCCCACAAAGAGCCATCCTCGGAACCTCGGGCTGCGAGATGCCGTGACTTACTGTGATTTGGCACGTTTCTCTTAAGACGTCCTCTCCTTCCCTCTTTTGCCTCAGTCATCATCAGAACCCACGGCTTCGAGATGCCCTGAATTGAAGTGTTCTGACCCGTTTCGCTTGAGACGTCCTCACAACCCTGTGTTCACAGATGTGGTTCGCGAGGTACTTCAGTATGCTTTCCTAAGACATCCTCGGAATGCCTGTCTCTGACCGTTTGGCCTGAGACGTCTTCGCAACTCTGGGTTGAAGATGCGGTTCACGACGGCCCGTTTCGCTTGAGACATCTTCATTACGTTGTTCATTTGCGACATGTTCGGAACCCAAGGCTTCGAGATGCCCCGAATTGAAGTGCCCTGGCCCGTTTCGCTTGAGTTGTCGTCGCCACTCTGGGTTCAAAGATGTGGTTCGCGAGGCACTCAGCCACGTTTCGCTTGAGACATCCTCGGGATCCCTTGCTCTGACCGTTTGACCTAAGACGTCCTCGCAACTCTGGGTTGAAAATGCGGTCAGCGAGGTGCTCAGGGCCGTTTCGCTTGAGACATCTTTGGACTCCCTGGCTCCGAGGTGCCTTCACTTGAGGTTCTCTCGCCAGCTGCGCTGCTTGAGACATCCTCGCAACTGACATCTCTGGGTTCAAGATGCGGCTCGCGAGGTGCTTTGGCCCGATTTGCCTGAGACATCCCTGGGTTCCAAGATGTGATTCGCGAGCGAGCTACTCAGGCCCGTTGTGTTTGGGACATCCTCCGAACCCTGGGCTACTGCGAGATGCCCTGAACTGAAGTGTTCTGGCCCGTTTCGCTTGAGACATCCTCACAACCTTGGGTTCCAAGACGGGGTCCGCGAGGTGCTCAGGCACATTTCGCCTGAGAAATCCGCAGAACCCCTGGCTCCGAGATGCCCTGACTTGAGTTCACCTGGGTGTAAGTGCGCCACGCTTCGAGACGATCCTGACGGAGTTGTTGCTGGGATGGCCCCGAGTGCCGTGGGAAGTTTGGGACCAATAGAAAGTCGATGCCCCTCCTCCTGAGCTGGTCCCCCCCCCCTCCCCTACAGTCGGGCCACTGAAGAAGGAACCCTTTTCGTTGGAGAGGAGCTCAGTCTACCTCAATCGTTTTTGCAGTTTGCCTCAGGGGGTCCCTAGGTTTTTCCTTGGGGAAACCGATGCCTGACTGACGGAGCAATGTAGCCTCGTTCCTTGTTTCGGGTTCCTCCCGACAGCGTTTCGATTGCAGCGTTCCCCCTTCAGAGGTGAGGGAGTCACAGCAGGAGCAGATACCGATGCCGATGCCTCTGGGGGCAGGCGGGGATGGGGGCCTCGGACCTGGCTCGACTCACGGCTCGTTCGGTCAAGTGTCGGTGCCCCGCGCGCATCTCACAGACCCTTTGTGTGCGTGTGCGGGGCCTCGGCTGCACGTGCTGCGCGCTCCGTGGCCTTGTGCACCCTCACCGCGGTCGGTGCCTCGCCGCCACGGCCGAGGCCGCCTCGAGACCCGGGTCAGAGCGCGTCCTGGGGAGAGGTCTCGGGCGGGGTCGGGGCGGTGCCTGGACCTTTCTGTGCTCCTCCAGGAAGGGGGAGCAAAGGGGTCAGGAGGGAGGGAGAGGAGGAGACAGGACGGGCAGGAGTCAGCAGACGAAGAGCGGCCCAGATATGAGCTTGTCCGCCGTTGGGCTCGCATGTCGGGCGGGGCTGGGACGAGGATAAAGCCGCTGCAGAGCGCCCTGGAGCGCTCTCAGAGCGAATCACGAAACTAGGTCTGCCCTAGCTGGTGTTTTTGTCGGGTGACGGCAGCTCCGCTCAGTGGAACGGGCGGGGGGGGGGGCGTCCCCCAGTATACACGTCACTTAAACCAGGTCCCACGAAACCCAGCTCTGCCAACGCCCGAGAGGAGATCGGAGGGTGTGTGTGTGTGTGTGTGTGCGTGTGTGCGTGTGTGCGTGTTTGCGCGTGTGTGTGTGTGTGTGTGTGTGTGTGTGTGTGTGTGTGTGTGTGTGTGTGTGTGTCTGTGTGCGCCCAGCCGTTGGGCGGACCTCGGGGCCCCCCTCCTGGCAGCTTGCTGGTGCCTCGGGAGGGTCGCCCTGGCCGCCCGTGCTCGCCGGGTCGCCTCGGGGAACGCACGGCCGGGCCGGCAGCCGGACGTGGGTTCTCTTTGCATTGCCGCTGCCGCTCTGCCTGCCTCCTCCCGGCTCGCGCGTTCCTCCTCGCGCCTCTGCCCAGCTGGGCTGCATCCAGCATCAGTCGGTTTCCGTACTCCAGATTTCGTAATAAAGGGAGGGGGGGTTCATTTCGGGGGGGTCTCTTCCAGGCTATCTTGGAGGGCCTGGGGGGTCTGGGGACGATGTTTTGGAGGGTTCTCCCACGGGGGAGGTCTGAAACGGCTTGTCTTGGAGGGTCCAGACCCCCTCCCTTTCATTACGAAATCTGGAGTACTCGCCGGCCCTGCCTTCGCCGGCGTCCCTCGGCGTGCGCGGTGCGGAATTGAAGACACCTTACCCTATCTTCCCTCCCTCCAGGGCTTTGGACCGTGCCATTTCCCATCAGGGGAGGTCCAGTTGAGACATCGGCGGCCCTCCTCCTCCTCGAGTTCTGGCTTTCTGGCCTCTGGGCGGCCGCCTCGTTGCCATGCCTGGACGCGGCTCGGACAATGGGACAGCTTGGACCCCAGGAGCGGTCCGGGGACCGATTTCGAGCGGAGCATGGCTGGGCCAGAGGACCGCTGCGAAGTGGCCGCTGCGTCAGAGGAGAGTTTTTACGGGTGAGTCACGGATGGTTCTTCGAGGTCTCATGGAGCTCCAGGGTCGCTGGCGGAAGCGGTGAGTTGCTTCGTTACGGCCCGCTTGAAATCCCGACACGTGATGTTTTCCGGACAGGAATTCGCTACGTAGCCACCCCAACCGCAGACGTCGCTCTAGATTGTCGAGTACATTGGGGCCTGGTTCTCTAGTCGGTGACCACGATTTGATTACTTGCTCGAGACTTTGTGATGTAGTGTTCATATCCGTCTTGAACTGTAGCTGGCTCGGGCCCGATTGCATCCGGCAGCAACTCATGTGAGCTTGGCGTACCCTATCAAATCCGTCTCTAGCGTCGATTATCGTCTGGGAGTCGATGAGTTAGCGCCGATTTGGGGTCGGTTAGCATTGGTCAGCGTCGATGCAGTGTCGAGTAGCGTCGATTCAGCGTCGATGAGCGTTGATTCGCCAGAGCCGACTTGCCACCGAAATCGTAGCTGTTCTGGCTAAAGCTGCTCTGCCGGAGCGAGACTCCGTGCGCTCGGCTTCGGCCGGGGCACAGGGGCACGCCCCTGGCGTGGCCTCGCCATGCGCGGGGACGTTGCCGCAGCAGGCGCGGGGGCCATCTCGGCTCGGTGCGCGCTGAGTGGGCAGGTCCTTGCCTCGGTGCCTCTGCAGTCCACGAGCACCGTTGGGCAACTGCACCGTGCCGTCGAAGAGCAGTTGGGAAGCCTGCCCGGTGGTTTTCGGCTGCTCGTGGGCACGCGGCCGTTGCATGAGCCGGCAGTTCTCCTCGCGGACGTGGGTGTTGGCCAAGGCAGCTCCGTGACCGTGGTGCGAGTGCCGTTGCGCCGTTGTCTTGCGGCGACCAGATTCGAAGAGCCATGTGAGCCGTCGGATGAATGTGGCCGTTGCCGCTTGTGCCGTGCTTGCGGGCGCTGTGGCAATTGCAGACCGTGTCGCTATGAGGACTTGCATCGGTGTATGGACGTTGCAAAGCCGATTCTTGCATCATTTCAAGCTGCGCTTCCGAGACCAATACTCGCAATTGGAGGTGTTGAAGGTATGCCAATTGTACGCGTTCCTCAAGGTATAGAAGACGCCTACGGCGAGTCGGCGAATCACCGCGGCCCCCTGCCTTTTGGAGTTGCCCATGTGGCCGAGCGTTGTGGCAAGAGCTCTGCCGAGCTATCTGACTATGTTTCCCCCCAGTCGCTATGGAAACCCTTCGGGAAACACTTGGGGGAAGATGGCGAGGAAGATTAGGAGGGGGAGGAAGAGGAGGATGAAGAGGAGGGGGCATCTTGGGGGCCTCTGGGGGGCACTCTCGGGGCCTCCTGGGAGCTTCCTGCGGGCCCCCTGGAGGCATCTTGAGGCCTCCTTCGGCCTCTCGGGGGCCTTTCATCAGGAGGGGAACAAAAACACCCAGACACAATTTATCGTCCACTCCCAGGAAAAGATGGGAAAATATGGGAAGTTGGGGGGAAGACACAAGCCCAGAAAATGTGGGAAAATATGGGGCATATTTTTATTTGCGTGTATGTATTTGTGTGTCCCAGGGCCCCTTTCATTTCAGGGCTTCTCGGGCGCCTCTTTGCCCATCCGAGGGCGTTCCGGGCCCGTCTGGCGCTGTCGGATGTCGTCTTGGGGGGCCTCTCTGGGCGGACCCGGGGCCCTCCGGGGGTGCTCCGGGGCCGTCTCGGAGGCCATCTTGGGACTCTTGGGGCCGTCTTGGAGGCTTTCTTGGGGCCCTCCTGGAGGCTTCGTGGGCCGTTCTGGGGCTATCTTGGAGGCCTCTTGGGCGATCTGGGGGCGATCTTTGGCGGCCACTGGGCCGTCAGAAGGCCGAAAGGAAGCAAATGCTAAACTCCCTCAAGAAAGCATCGGACCATCAATGATTTGGGCCTCTTCGGGCCTTCCTGAAGGACCTCTTGGAGGCCTCTTGAGGGCCATCTGGGCCGCCTTTCGTCATCTTGAGACCCTATTGGGCCGTCTTGGAGGCTTCTCGGACAAACTCGGAGGCTTCTTGGACGCTCCTGGGACGTCTCAGAGGCCATCTTAGACCGTCTTGGGCGAACTTGAGGGCCATCTTGGAGGCCGTCTTGGAGGCTTCTCGGACAAACTCGGAGGCTTCTTGGACGCTCCTGGGCCGTCTCAGAGGCCATCTTAGACCGTCTTGGGCGAACTGGAGGGCCATCTCGGAGGCCGTCTTGGAGGCCATCTTGGAGCGAGAAACGTTGCAACCACCTCTGGAGGAGCTTTCTTGGAGGCCATCTTGTAGCGAGAAGCGTTGCAACCACCTCTGGAAGAACTCTCCGAGTGGCCGGCGCGTGTCGGCCCCAGGGGAGGTTCGGAAGGAACCGATGCCGTCTGAAGTTTGGCGCGCAGGGCACCCGTGCGGCAAGCCAACAGGGGGCGGCGGATGCAGCGACCTGCGGCCCATCCCGCCACCGTGCCTGGATTGGGGGTCCGAGTCCTCGGGGATGATTCGTTGGGCCAGTTTGGGGGGCCTCCTGGGGGCAGGTTTGGGGCCTGGGCCTCGCTGGGGCCTCCGGGGGTTCATTTCAACGGGCGAAAAGGGAGGGTGTAGCATACACTTTGTCGCTGTCGGGGGGCGCCTGCCCCAGGGCGGCTGGAAAGTTTATACCCTCATGGGGGCACCGTAGGGGTATACATTTTCCAGCCGCCCCGGGGCAGGCGCCCCCGACAGCGAACAAGGTTATTGTGTACCGTTCTTCGCCTATTAATGATTGGGCCGTCTTGGAGGCTCCTTGGGCCGCCTTGGGCACCGCAGGGGCCGTCTTGGGGCCCTCGTGGGGGCCACGTGGAGGCGATCTCCGGGGCCTCTTTGGGCCGTCTGTGGGAGCGTCGGGGGGCTGAGGAGGCAAGAACTCCCAAGGCCATTCAAAAACCGTAGGACGATCCATGATCTGTTCCTCCGGGGGCCTTCTAGGGAGGCCTCTTGGAGGCCTTTAGGGGCATGGAGGTTTCTTGGACCATCTTGGGACCAACTCGAACGTCTTGGAGCGGTCGTTTGGCGATCCGGCATCCTCTCTTTCCGTTTTCGGGACCTCGTGGGGCCATCCTGGTCCGTCTTGGGCCTTCTTTGGGCCCGAACAGCTTGTGCGGAAAGCCGCGACGGGGACTGGGGGAACCGCGACAAACTCACGAAGATTTGAGAGTTTGGGGTCGGGGCCCCTAATTTCTTTTGGACTGAGGATTGAGTCTCAGGGGGCTAGGCAAAGGACCTGAGGACACGCCCACTCCGTGCCCAGAGGCACGGTGGCTGATGTCTCAAACCACGATGCTGGGGTCGATTGCATGTGTCTTGTTGTTGAGGCTTCAAAAATCAGCTGGTACGCTCTCGGCCCAGGTGTCCAGAGAACAAGCCCGATTGCAAGGACTTCTGAACTCGAGCTCCCCCATCGTCAGCCTGGACCCAGCGGCGGAGCTCTTCCGTACGGTCGCGGCATCAGTTGAGGGTTCGCCTAGTGGGCCATTGCAGGCGAAGGCAGAGTTCATATCGGCTTATCTCTTGGGTAACCATGTCGCAGCGCCTCAGTGGCCTCCGGATACCGACGACGATCTTGATCTCCCCAGTAGCGAGGCAGAGGGGGAGGACACCGACGGTGATGCAGACGTGCAGCTGCCGCCACGTCGCCGTGTTCTTGCGAAGGCTCAGGTGGCTGGGAATCAGGAAGATTGACACCAGCACGACCATCAGCATTTGTTCGGCAGCGAGCGAGAGGGTGAACTGAGAAGGAGAAGGCCTTCTCAGAAGGCGGCAGGACTTCTCAGAAACCCTCGCGCCTTCTGCGAAGTTTTTCTGTGTCTTCGGGGAAGGCTCAGAACACTCGGAAGGTCAGGAGGGTTCCGGACCAATTTTGAGAAGGCTTCCTTCTCCTCGCTTCCCCCCTTCCCTCGCCGCCGATCCGTCTTGGCAAGACGCCTGCAAACGGCGAGACCACCTCGCCGTGTTCAGGCGTCTTGTCAACAGGAGGAGGAGGAGGAGGAGGAGGAGGAGGAGGAGGACACGGAGGAGGACGAAGATGAGGAGGAGGAGGAGGAGGAGGAGGGTGAGGAGGAGGAGGACGAGGAGGAGGAGGAGGCGGCGGATGAGGTGGATGATGATGATGATGATGATGATGATGATGATGATGATGATGATGATGATGATGATGATGATGATGATGAGGATGAGGATGAGGATGATGATGATGATGATGATGCTGATGCTGCTGCTGCTGCTGCTGCTGCTGCTGATGATGATGATGATGATGATGATGATGATGATGATGATGATGATGATGATGCTGATGCTGATGATGATGATGATGAGGAGGAGGAGGGAGGAGGAGGAGGAGGAGGAGGAGGAGGAGGAGGAGTAGGACAAGGAGGAGGAGGAGGAGGAGGAGGAGGAGGCGCTGTCTTGGGGCACCTCTCGTGGGCCGTCGTCGGTCTCCCGTTCGTCGTCGCTCCGCTGCCGTGTCCGGGGGCCCTGCCGCGGGCCGACCGCGCCCTCGAGGCGCGCCGGGAGGAGGAGGAGGAGGACGAGGAGGAGGAGGAGGTTGAGGAGGAGGAGGAGGAGGAGGGAGGAGGAGGGGGAGTTGGAGGAGGGAGAGGAGGAGGAGAGGAGGAGGAGGAGGAGGAGGATGGAGCAGGAGGGAGGGAGGAGGAGGAGGAGGAGGAGGAGAGGAGGAGGAGAGGGAGGGAGGAGGAAGGGAGGAGGAGGGGGACAAGGAGGAGGAGGACGAGGAGGGGAGGTGGAGGAGGAGGAGGAGGAGCAGGAGTAGGAGGACGACGAAGAGAGGAGGAGGAGGAGGAGGAGGAGGAGGAGGGAGGAGGACAAGGAGGAGGAGGAGGAGGAGGACAAGGAGGAGGAGGAGGAGGAGGAGGAGGGGGAGGAGGAGGGGGACAAGGAGGAGGAGGAGGAGGAGGAGGAGGAGGAATAGGGTTGCCACTGCTGTTTGGCTCCAGTGTTGATCGGTGGGGCGTCAGCTTGGCCCTGCTGGGAAAGCAGCGTCAGCCAGCGTGGAGCCCAAACGGCGATCTCCTGCAATCTTGGCGGGGCAATCCAGGTTGTGCCATCCACGAGGGGCACTCACGCGGCGCAGAGCAGCGCAAAGCAATGCAAGCAATGCAATGCGATGCAGAGCACTGCAGAGGAAAGCACAGCGGTGCGCAGAGATGCGAAGCAGTGCCACTGCGCTACGTGCTGCGCTGGCGTGCTGCACGCGAGTGGGCGACTGCCCGCGGACGAGGGCAAGTGGCGGCAACGGGCGGCGAAGCGCTGGCCGGAGCGGCACTGGGGCCTGGTTGCCATAGCTCACAAGTAAGACTCCCTGAGTACAAGCATCGCTTGGGGGAATACGGTCAGCCCGCATAGCAAGGAGGCAACCTGTTCCCTAGGGTACCCCTGCATCCTTGCCTCCTCGGTCCATCCTCCGCCACGTCCGTGAGCCGCGCCCAGCTCGAGAAGCTTCGAAATGGGCTCCCAAGGCCCTTGCATCCTCATCGTGCGGCCTTCTGATTCGGGTCGGCTGTACCTTAGTCCACAAGTCTGACTTCCCAAGTGCAAGCATCGTTCGGGGAGTACGTCGACTGCACGCAGGTGTGGCCTCTGGCTGGAGGCACCTCCGACGCCGGCCCTCCGAGGTGCCCCGATATCGGCGGGCGCGATGCGACAGCAGCGTCCTGTCGGGCGTGTGTTTGCCCCCCCCCATCCCCCCAGAGTTGGGATGCTCCAACCTACTTTAGCCTCGATCACCAGGAAAAACTTCGAGCGCCCCAAGAAATACCGGGACTCGAGGGTTTTCACGTGTCGGGCCCTGGGGAGGCATTCGCCCGACACTGCTTCGACACTGTTTCGACGCTCTTCCGACACTATCCGGGTGCTCGAAATTATTTCTGGAATGCGGTCCTTAAGTAGGATGGGAACAACATAACGCCAGAGATCGGTTCGATTCCTCTGGTTTGATTCGATTCGATTTCGATCGCTTCCGGTTCCGATTCGATTCGACTTGGGTTTGGGATTCCGATTTGAATTCCGATTTCTCAACAGAGGCCTTCTAGCCTGCCGGTTTTCGCCGATTTGAGTTTGCCGACTTGGCTGTTGATATCCGCCGATCCGATTCATTTCGATCGCCGATACGATTTACCGATTTCGTTCGAGGCTCGGCTGCACCCCCGCCCCGCGGCTCCCCGCAAACCGCGCAACGAAGGTCACTCTTGCCTCGGATCTCTCTGGCGTGTGGGCCGAGTATTGTCGTGCATGCAAGCGTTCTCTGCGCTAACTCCTCGGGATGTTGCCGGAGGGTGCCACCTGTAAATCCGCCAGACCGTCATTGCTTCGGAGCGAGATCGAGACACAAGCGCGAGGCGCTGCTGTGGTAAACCCCTGAGCCCCCCACACCAGGGTTTTTTTGTTCGAAGGCGGCTGGCCCAGTCGAGACAACGGCTGCCCGCCCTCCTAGCCGGCAGGTATGTACTCCAGATTGGGTCTCATTTCGGGGGGGGGGTCTCTTCCAGGCTATCTTGGAGGGCCTGGGGGGGTCTGGGGACGATGTTTTGGAGGGTTCTCCCACCGGGGGGGGGTCTGAAATGGCTTGTCTTGGAGGGTTGAGGCCCCCTCCCTTTGATTACGAAATCTGGAGTATGTACCCCTCCAAGATAGCCTGGAAAAGAACCCCCCGAAATGAGACCCCCTCCCTGTTATTACGAAATCTGGAGTATGTATCCCGGATCCTATTTTTGCCCCTTTCCGAGCTGCGTGCGGCCGTGGCGCCGAGGGGCCCTCCCGAAGGCCAGAGGCCATCCGATGTCCCAACGGAGCGACGCAGAAAAACCAGGTGGTCTTTACCGACATTGGCGCGCAAGCGTCCCGCGTACCCATCGCTCGCTGAAAGTAGGTATTTTGGGATTCCCAGATTCCAATCTACTTTCAGCGCCTTCCTACTTCAAGAGTCGAGTGGTTTTCCCTCTTCCTTCCTCTTCAGGAGGCGTACGGAAACCCAATCTATTTCCAACGCCTTCTTACTTCATGTTTCTACCTACTTCTTCCGACCGATGGGTAAGTTCGCGTGTAAGTGCCTTCGTGTAAGTTCCTTCGTCTTCAGTATAGCGTGCCACGCCAGCGGCCCGCGTATGCTGCGGCGTGAGGCCGCTATGCCAATCTGCATAAGATGCCCGTGTATCTTCGATGTTCCGCGGGCCCTCCTCCGACCTGCAGTCAACCCGCAGAGCAAGGATGGGCAATTTTCCCAAGGGTACCCTTGCATCCTTCCCTCCTCGGTCCATCCTTGGCCACTTTCATTGGCCGCGCCCCTCTCGAGCAGCTTCGAGATGGGCGTCCAAGGCCCTTGCATCCTGATAGTGCGTCCCTAGGATACGGGCCGACTGCATCCTCCCACGCGCCCTGTCTTGTTTGCGGCGGTGCCGGAAGCTGACTTCCTCGTCCTTGCGTTAATTAGGTCGGGCATGTTTTCCGACAGAAGGATTTTCGACCAAACGTGCAGGAACAAAACCAAACATATAAAACGTCAGAAATATTCGTGGGGTCGTGCCCCGATGATTTCTCGCCTACTTCTGGATCTTCCTCCTGTAGAGGGGCACGCCCGACTTACAGTCAGAAGCCCTAATAAGGACGCGCTATTTTGCTCAGGGTACCCTTGCGTCCTTGCTTTTCCTTGCTCCTGCGTCCTTGAGGTTTTCGTCGTCCGCCGCCCCAGAAATCCCAACTTCGGCTTCCAAGGGTCTTGCGTCCTTGCCGCGCGTCCTTTTGGGGGGTTTTTGACTGTAACTCTTGCGGCCCCCGCAGGTGCGGCGGCGCCCCGCTGCCGCCCAGGCCCAGGTGCAGCGCCGCCCTGCGGCCGCGAAGGCGCGGGCCCGGCGCGGCCCCGCGGCCGCGGGGGCCCGGGCGCGGCGCGACGCGGCGGCGGCCGGGGTCCGGGCGGCGCGCCGTCCGGCTGCGGCAGCGGCGTCCTGAAGTCGTCGAGGATAAAAAAGGGGGGGCGGAAAAGAAGGGGGTGATGACTAGGGGGGGGGGATATCATGGCGGGGGCCATGATATTTCCCCAGATATCATGGCGCCTCTTCTTATCTCATTACGTCCCTGGCCCCCCCGCTGGGCCGCGCACGTGCCGCCGGTCATGATTTGCGCCCCCCCCTCTTGGACAACCCCCTCTTGGCCGCTCCCGAAAAACCCTAACCGTAAGTCTGGCACGTCCCTCTACAGAAACAGTATGCAAGAACAGTCAAACAGCAGTAGGGGACGATGTTTCGATTGTATTTGTTTTTTAAGTCTTTGATGTTCGACTATTTGCAATGTTCTCCAACATCTGCCTGTATGGGGCATGCTCGATCCAACCCCAATAACACGATGAACATTCAGCCTCACTGAGTTCCCCGTCTTTGCATAATGGATAAGACATGTAGGCGCTCTGGATTGATGCATCTGCAGAATGGACCCCATCTCCCTGATTTTTTGGATCCTCCTAACTTAAGTCTCCTCCCAAAGGAGAAGAAACAGCGCCATCAACACAAACATGTTGCGCTCCGCGCGGATTTCTTGGCTCCGCGTTGCCTCCCCCCCCCCGCGGCGCCAGAAGCGCTTGCTTGAGGTCCTGCTTGAGGTTGGCCGTTTTCACCATCATCATCGTGAGGTGCCACACTACGATCAGCAGTGTTCTTTGTCCCATTTGTCCAGATATATAGCCAAGATGTTGTACGGATCTCGTGGTAGAAGCTCGTCTGGTGGCCGCCGTAGCTTAGCTGGTTGGCATCGTGGCTCAAGTTGCCCTCGGAAATCTGCTGGCTGACATCGCAGCCCAGGTGGCCCTCGGAACTCTGCCGGCAGCCCTCGCAGCTCCGCCGGTGGCCCTCGTGGCTCCGTTGGTGGGCCGAGGTGGCCCGGCATGCAGCCCTCGTGTTTCCGCTGGTGGCCCTGGGCAGATCTGCAGGCGGTCGTCGTACAGCTCCAGCTCAGGAGGGGAAAAATCACACAGACACAATTCATCGTCGATCCCCAGGAAAATGTCGAAAATATGGGAAGTGGGGGGGAAGACAAAAACCCAGAAAATATTGGAAACTATGGGGGATACTTTTATTTGTGTGTATTCATTTGTGTGTCCCAGTTCCCCTTCTCCAGCGGCTGGCCCTCGTGTGGCCCAGCGGTTGCCCCCGGGGGCCCGGCCGCTGGCCGAAGCAGCCCTCGTGGCGGAGCGGCTGGCCCTCCTCCTCCTCCTCCTCCCCCTCCTCTTCCTCCTCCTCCCCCTCCTCTTCCTCCTCCTCCTCCTCCTCCTCCTCCTCCTCCTCCTCCTCCTCCTCCTCCTCCTCCTCCTCCTCCTCCTCCTCCTCCTCCCCCTCCTCCTCCTCCTCCTCCTCCTCCTCCTCCTCCTCCTCCTCCTCCCCCTCCCCCTCCTCCCCCTCCCGCTCCTCCCCCTCCTCCTGCTGCTCCGCGGGTGCCCCCCGCAGCTCGGCGGGTGCCCCGGGGCAGTGCTGGCGGCGGCTCTCGCCACGGGTTGGAGGGGGGAAGGAGGGGGAGGAGGAGGAGGAGGAGGAGGAGGAGGAGGAGGAGGAGAAGGAGGAGGAGGAGGAGGAGGAGGAGGAGGAGCCCCTCCCCCTCCACCAACTTGTGGTGCTGGTGGTGGAGAGCAGTCCCATCAGCATTGGTAGTTGAGCTGGTGGCCATCGAAGCTCTGCTGGTGGCTCTCGAGGCCCTTCTTGGCAGCGCCTGGGAAGCAGAGGGGATGGTTCCGCAGTTCTCCGGGCACAGTGGCTCAGCCGGTATCCCCAGAAGCTCCGCTCGGTGTCCGTGCGGCTCGGCTCGTGGTCCTCGAAGTGCTGCCGGTGTCCCCAGTGGCCCAGCTGTCGGGGCTCAGGAGACGGGGGTCAATGCAAACGGGGGTCAGCCAGGGCACCAGATCCTGCAGGATCCTGCGAAGACCCCCTCTGGCTGACCCGGGTTAGCGAGCCGATCGTGGCCGCAAGGCGGCCGCGCATATCGGTTGACCCGGGTTTGCGAAAACTTGCGTTGCAGCTTTTTTTTCCTGCATTGCAGTTGTTGGTTTCTTGCTGACCCTGGTCTGGATTGACCCAGGTCAGAAGATCCCCGATGCTGGCTGTTTGAGGCAGCTGCGGGTGGGTCTGTCGGCGGACCTGGTGCACGGCAGCCTCCACGCGGTCACGTCCATGGCCGCGTGGTGAAGGCAGTTGCTCCATCCAGGTGGCAGGAAGGCTGGTGCCAGTGGCTCTCGTAGTTCGGCTGGAAGCTCTCGTAGCTCAGCCAGTGGTCCTCGAAGCTCTGTATGACGTCCTCGTAGCTTGGCCGACGATCTCCGTAGACCTGCTTGTGGCCTTCGTAGCTCTGCACGTGGTCCTGGAAGCTCAGCCTTATGTGGCTTATGTGGCCAACTTGGGGAACTGTATA
Source organism: Prorocentrum cordatum (assembly GCA_963575745.1). Classification (NCBI taxonomy): domain Eukaryota; class Dinophyceae; order Prorocentrales; family Prorocentraceae; genus Prorocentrum; species Prorocentrum cordatum. Next base: position 55,910 of record CAUYUJ010003917.1, read on the forward strand.
ATGTCTTCGAATTGGGTCTTGTTTTGAAGATAACGGCACTTAGCGGCACGAACGCTTGCGGTCCCGATCGGGTCGGCGGTCTCACTCACGCGCCCGTGGTTTCACGGAGGTCGGCGACCCCGAGCCCTGCTTTACAGCCCGTGGCCCAGATGGGGCTGCACGGCCAAGTGCCAGTAAATGGTAATTCTCGGAACCCTGAATGGGCATTGAGTGCCACTACATGGTAATTTTCGGAACCGCTAACGGCTACTAAGTGTCACTAAATGGTAGATCTCGGGTTACTAAGTGCCGCTAAACGGTGTTTTGATTATCGGAGCCAGTAACGGCCACCAGGTGCCATTAAACACATGGTAATTCTCGGAGCCACCAGCAACCACTAGGTGCCACTACATCGCACTTCTCGGAGCCAGTAGCGGCCCCTAGGTGCCACTAAATGGTAATTTTCGGGGGCTGACATGCCACTAAGTGCCACTGGACTCAAGAGTGAAAAAACACAGACACACTTAATCGTCGATTCCCCAGAAAATATAGGAACATATGGGAAGTGGGGGGGAAGACAAAAACCCAGAAAATATAGGGAATATGGGGGATATTGTTATTTGAGTGTATTTATATATGTGTGTCCCAGGGCCCCTTCATAGACGGCCGCTTCAGTCCGCGAAGCGGCCTCGAAGTGCCACTAAATGGTACTTCTCGCCGGTCGCGATTGTCCGTCCGAGGCGTCCGAGGTCCTCCAGAGCGCCCACATAATCCGCCTGTGGGCTTCGCGTAGCTCTGCGCGTAGCTCTTGAAGCTCAGCCGGTGGCTCTTGAAGCCGAGCCGGTGGCCCTCCGAGCTCTGCCTCTTGCTGTCGTCGCTCTGTCCGCGGCCCTCAAAGTTCAGCTGGCGGGTCTGTGGAGGTCCGCTTCTTGCCGCTGAAAATTCTGCTGGTGGCCCTCGAGGCTCAGCTGAAGACCCTCCGAGCTCCTCTCGTCGTCGAAGCTCAGCCGGTGGCCCTCGAAGCGCAGGCGCTGGCTCTCGAGGCTCCGCCTCCTGCCGTCGGGGCTCCGCCGGTGACCTCCGCAGCTCTGCCGGTGGCCCCCGTCGTTCGGCTCCGCCCAGCCGCGGCGACGACCGGGGGATCCGTGGCGACGTGGCCCGTAGGGCCAGGTGTCAAGCGGTGGCGAAGCGTCCTGGCTCGCCTATAGCCCCACCAAACAATGTTCTAAGAACCCTTTTTGTGGTTTCCACGAAATGTTCGTGGAACATTTCTGGCGGTGTCTGTCTCGTTTTAACACATTAGGCCTAAGTTCTAAGAACAGCGTCTTTGTAATTCGAACATTGCTGGGTTCTAAGAAGATTTCGCGGTAGGACTAAAGAATTGTCAGGACGGTCGGTCCCTGCTCAAAGGTGTGGGGCGCTGCTGCTTGGGGGGATGCCCATCTTAGTTTCCTGTTGAGGGCTTCTGCCCGGGCCTACCTCGGGTTGGGGCGCCCGCGGGGGGAAGGGAGGCGCGGGCTCCCCGGCGGCCAGGAAGCAGTCGAGGAGCACGTCGGCTGGGCCCGAGGGCACCTGCACTTCGTAGCCCCCGAGGTCCGCATCAGAGTCGTCG
>CAUYUJ010003917.1:60000-74498 GCA_963575745.1 Prorocentrum cordatum
GGACACGAGGCACCACACTAAGAATGCACAAATGGATACATGAGGAGTTCACTACAAAAAGACACGCAAGGGGAACACAAGAGACATGCAGTCAGGTAGTGATATAAGGCGTACACACGAAGGTGACGTGTGAGACGTCCCTTCTTTGCTCTGTTTCCTGAGTGCAGACGCCATGCAGGCAGCCGGCACTACCATTGCCACCACCACCACTATTACAACCGTTATTACTACTACTAGTACGATTGCTATTCCATTGCAGTACTACCATTATTCTTATTTCTACTAGTACAACCCCTACTACTACTATTACTACGACTGCGACTGCGACGACTACTACTACTACTACTACTACTACCACTACTACTACTACTACTACTACTACTACTACACTCCACTAGTATACTACTTCTGCAACTACTACTGCTACTAGCACGACTACCAGTAGGTAGTGCGACTACTACCACCACCATTGAACATCACTATAACTTTTTGACGATTACGACTACTACGGCTTACCATTACTTTTACCACCATTAATACGACTAGTATTCTATTAGTACGGCTAACACCATGATTATTATTCCGACTACTAGTACTAGTAGTAGTACTACTCTTGCAACTACTATTACGACGACTAGTTCTAGTATTACTACTACCACCAATAGTGCGACCATTATTGTCACCATGCGGCTACGGGTGCTCCTACTACTACAATTACTACTACCCGGCGACAGTAGCAATTTTTACGATTGTTACCACCAGTACTATTATTATTGTTACTACGACTGTTACTACCACTACTACTATTACGACTACTCCTACTAGAAGGCTATTACTACGACGACTACCACCACCTCTACGATTACCACTACTAGTACGACTATGGTTACCACTACCACTACTACTACTACTGCTATTGCTACTGCTACTGCTGCTACTACTACATCTACTACTACTACTACTACTACTACTACTACTGGTACTACTGATACTACTACCACTACTGCTACCACGACTACTACCACTACTGCTACTACTACTTCTGCTACTACTTCTTCTACTACTACTACTGCTACCACTACTACTACTACTACTACTACTACTACTACTACTACTACTACTACTACTTCTACTACTTCTACTACTGGTGCTACGGCGGCTCTGTTTTCACATGCTTGTGGTAGTCGGGGTTGTACTCGGTGTCGTGCTTAGTGCCGTATTGGCTGCCGTTCGTGGGAGCCCTCGCGAGGGAAGTCGTACCATTGATACAGGTATCGTCAAATAGAGTTTTTCTCCTTTGTCGGTCGTTGTGCCCCACTCGTTGTTGTTCCGCGCCTGTTCGCCTCCGTGTTCCTTTTTGCGTGTATGGTATCGGCATGCTGGTTGTTAGGTCTCCACCAAGAGGGGTGGTTCTCGTAGCCCTTTAGCTAATGTTGCAGGCGCCCGCCTTGCATTTCATCTGTTGGTAGTTGATATTGCGGTCGCGATTCGTCGCCCTTTTCCAGGGTGTTCACCCTCTGGCGGATGATGTTGTAGTCGCGGTTGATCACGTTCTCTTGGTACGCGCGCCGCCCGTTGCCGATGCCGCGGCCGCGCGTTGAAGCTGGCCCCCTTCGACGGCGGCCGCGCTGGCGGGGCGCGGCCCCAGGTGCGAGTGCGGGGGATGGAGTTCCCGCTAACGTTTTGTCCCCTTCTCCTCCCTTCTTTCATCCTCCAGTGGCGAAGCAGGCCCCACGATGGCCCCAAGGGTCTCAAGAAGAACTATGGTTGTGAGCAAGGCCCCTTATAAGCTAATCTCGCCAAGCTTTTGTGGGGTTTCAATTGCTTGTGGGCGTTTGCCACTTTTCAGCTCAACGATGCCCCAAAACAAAGCCCAGAAATGTCAAACGTTCTCGAGATGTTTTTAGCTGACCAGCGCGATCCATTTGGGTGAGGTTGAGGGGTATCTGCTGCGACCTACGCGTGGCACGCCATAGTTCGGATACGATTGGGTTCCTCTCGGTCAAGACGGCCAAGCAGGACCTCACGACGGCCCAAATGGCCCCAGCATGGCGTCAAACTGGTCCAAAAGTTTTCGGCATGATTTTGCGGAGAGCTATCCCCCGTGCGCTCGCGAAGAGCCCTGCACGGGGCCGTCCAGGTAGCAAGTTCTGGGGCGCCACGTTGTCAGTATCGAAGACGCCAACGGCGAATCACCGCGGACCCCTCTGCCTTTTGGAGTCGCCCGTGTGGCCGAGCGCTGTGGCAAGACTTCTGCCACGCTATCGGGCCATGTGTTCCCCCAGCCGCTGTAGAAACCCTTCGGGGAACACGTGGGCCGCCAGAAAGCCGAAACCACAACAACTGCCAAACTCCGTTCAAAACTAAAGGTGACTTCTTGGGGCCTCTCAGGCCGTCCTGGGACCCTTTATGGGGTTGGCTTGGGGGCCTCTTGGGCCGTTATGGAGCCATCTCGGAGATCTCTGGGACGATTGGGATCTCCTTGGTCCGTTTTGTGCGGTTGGGAAGCGACCGCAGGAACATCCCAAACCCTTCAAAATCTCAAGGGAAATGAGTCTCGCTCTGGAGTGCCTCTTGGAAGCCTCTGGGGCCACCTTGGAAGGCTCTCGGGCCCATCTTGGGCCATCTTGGCAGTCTTAGCGGCCATCTTGGCCGTCTTGGAGGTCATATTGACCGTGTTGGAGTGATGGAGGCATTTGGGAGGCCATCTTGGGTGTTTGGGAGCCCTCTTGGACCGTCTTGGGTCCCTCTTGGGGCTGCCTTGGGGGCCTCTTGGACCGTTCTGGAACCATTTCGGAGGCCTTCGGGATGGTATTGGAGACCCCGTTTGGCCGTCTTGGGCGGTCGGAGCGCCAGAACGCAGGAACAGCCCAAATCTTTCGAAAACCAAAGGACAATCCATGATTTTGATCTCTTCAGGCCTTCCTGGAGGACCTCTTAGAGGCCTCGCGTACCGTCTTGGAATCCTCTTGGAAACCTTTGGGGCCGATTTGGGCCATCTCGGACCCTGCTGCGAGCCGTCTTGGAGGCCATCTTGGACGAGTTTGGAGGCCATCTGGGCTTTCTTGGAGGCGATGTTGAGCAGTCTTGGAGGATTTTTCCGCGCGGTGAGGTCGGTTGCGGTCCTTCGTGCGTCCTTCCGAGTGGCCGGCGGAACGGGCCGAAGCCCCAGGGGGAGTTCGCACGCCGGGCACCCTTGTGGCAAGCCAACAGTGGGCTGCGGAGCGAGTGGCCTTCGGCCCATCCGCCACCGTGCCTGGGTTACGGGTATGATGCCTGTTGGATGTTCGTCGGGATATCGTGGGTTTTTTTCGCTTTTCGGGGCCTCTTGGAGGCAGTTTTGAGAATTATTGGGGGCTGTTTGGGGGCCTGCCTTGGGCCTCTTGGGGCCTCCTTGGAGGCCTCTTGGAGGCCTCTTGGGGGCCTACCTCTTGGGACAAAGGTTCGGATTTTCGGTCCGTATTCCCTCTCTTGGGCCCCTTTTGGGGCCGCCTTGGGGCCCTCTTGGGCCGTTTTGGACGCTTCTTGGGCGCCTTGGGCCTTTGGGGGGGCCCTCGTGGAGGCCTTTAGGGACGCCTTGGGGCGGTCTTGGGGGCTTCTAGGGCCATCTGGGAGGGTCGGGAAGCGGGAAAGGCGAGAACGCCAAAATCCTTCGACAACCTAAGGACGTTCAATGATTTTGGCATGTTGGGGCCTTCTTGGGAGGCCTCTTGGAGGCCTCTTTGGGCGTCTCGGAGGCCTCATGGGTCGTCTTCGGGGCATGTCGCGCGTCCTGCGGCGATTTTTCGGCGACGCGGGGCCCTCGTGGCTTGTCTTTGGGGGCCTCTCGAGGCTGTCTCGGCCCGCCTGGGGGGCCCTCTCGGGCCGGAAGAAAAGCTGCGCGTCAAGATGCGGGGGAGTCCCGGGAGCACGCGCCAAGCCCTGGGAGATTTGACAATTTGGAGTCCGGGCCCCGACAACTTTTGCGGGGATGGAGGCTTATGGGGAATGAGGCTTAGAGAATTGGGAGTCCTCCAGGCAGGGAATGAGGCTTAGAGAATTGGGAGTCCTCCAGGCTTATTGGGAATGAGGCTTATAGGGAATGAGGCTTAGAGAATTAGGGAATTAGGCATAGGGGATGATATTAGAGAATTAGGGAATTAGGCATAGGGAATTAGGCATAGGAGACTCAGGGAATTCGACAATCAGGGAATCTGGAGTCCTCCAGGAGCGGGGATCGAGGCTTAGAGAATTAGGCAAACGGACCTGCGGGCACGCCCAGTTCGTGCCCAGAGGCACGGTCGCGGATGAAATTCGGAGTAATTTTCGGGAAGTTGGTAGTCCACACAGAGCTCCCCACGGCCAAATGACATCCTGCTCTGTTGGTGGGTGTGCGGTGCCTCCTTGTTGTCAACAGGACGCCGACGTGCTGTTAGTCCCGATCTACTCGTCCTGCAACGACATGCATCGCGACCCCGATGCTGCAGAAGCAATCTGATAGGCAATCGCCGACCCGTCAGACCCCTGCATTGTAGTCAAATGTTGGAACCTGATCACGTGGGTAGTTGGAGGGGAGTCGGTGTTCTGGGGTCCTTCCTCCGCATATTAAATCGTTTCGCTCACTTCGCCGGCCCGTATTGTGCCATCGCAGGCGTTTGTCTGCGCGTTCGTGGTCTTTTGAGGCCTTTCGGGGGCCGTCTGGGGACCTCTTGGAGCCCTTTTTGGGCCTCTGGGGGCCTCGCGGGGCATCCAGTGGGCCTCCTGAGCTCTCGTGGGGGCCTCTTGAGGCGCGTCTCCGAGGATCCTACAAGAGGACATGGAATAGCTGCTAGATTTCGAGATTCGGAAAGCCCCAGACCACGAGTGATGGACGAGGGTGGCGTCGCATACCTACTGACATGGAGCGCGGGACGGGTGGGTGGGCCTCGCAGCGATCGACGCGTATCTTTCTACGGTCCCCCGGGCGTCAGGGTGTCACAATGCAGGTTTTTTTTTCGAATGGCTGCCACTGGGGCATCTTGGACAGCAGTTCGGCGCTGTGGGAGAAAAGGGCCGAAGAAGAACCCGACCGACTGGACAAGGAACCTCGAGTTTCGAGCCTGCTGCTGCAGCCGATGGCTCCTTCTCCCCTTGTTGGCCCTCTCGCGCTCGGTCTTGCACTAGGCCTGGTCCCCTCGGGCCTGCATGATCCCGAAGCCCCGAACACTTGGAGGCCCCGACCGTTCTCCAGGGTTGTTTGTTCACCTCGTGCTGTTTTGTCTGACGGTCCGGGGCGGATGGGTCGGGGATGGGTCGGGGTCGGCGGGAACGGAGCAGGTGACGGACGAGGTAGAGGAGGAGGAGGAGAAAGAGGAGGAGGAGGAGGAGGAGGAGGAGGAGGAGGAGGAGGAGGAGGAGGAGGAGGAGAGGGAGGAGGAGGAGGAGGAGGGGAGGAGAAGGAGGAGGAGGAGGAGGAGGAGGAGGAGGAGGAGGAGGAGGAGGAGGAGGAGGAGGAGGAGGAGGAGGGGGGAGGATGGTGGAGGAGGAGGAGGAGGAGGAGAGAGGATGGGGGAGGAGGAGGAGGAGAGAGGAAGGAGGAGGAGGAGGAGGAGGAGGAGAGGAGGAGGGGGAGGAGGAGGAGGAGGAGGAGGAGGAGGAGGAGAGGAGGGGAGGAGGAGGAGGAGGGAGAGGAGGAGGAGGAAGGAGGAGGAGGAGGAGGAGAGGAGAAAGAGGAGAGAGGACTGAGGAGGAGGAGGAGGAGGAGGAGGAAGAGGAGGGAGGAGGAGGAGGAGGAAGAGAGGGAAAAAAGGGGGGGGGGGGCAACATGAGCAGCAGCCCCAGCGGAACGAGAGCCCCCTGCAGGGGACGAAAGCGGCCACAAGTTGTCCCGTCGTCTTTCCTTCGCGGCGCGAGCGAGAGAGGACGTCGTGGCCTCGCCGGCCCCCTCGCCGCGGGCCCGCGGATCCTGCGGGAGCTGGGGCCCGGCTTCGCGGCGCGGCCAGCGGACCACGTCTTCGTGCTGACCTGCGAGATGTGGAAGCTGGGCGGGTGCCCCGGGCCGACCTCGCGCGTCGCGCGAGATCCCGCCCCGAGCCAAACTAGGCCTCCTAGATGGGGTCCGAGCAGAGGGCCCCCCGCCGCATCGTCGATGCATCAGCGATGCGGCTCGATGTGGAGCCCGACCTTCTCCGCGCCGACGTCGTCGATGCATCGCCGACGTCTCCGATGCATCGGCGACGCATCGACGATTCGACGCCATCCTCGGACTCCATCTACTCCGACCCCATTTAGGGGGCCTCTAAACCAAGCTTCTGGATGGGTGTGGGAGGCCGCTGCAGCGATGGCGGCGGCCACAGCGCGTGGCCATGTTGTGGCAGTGGAGTGGCATGCCCCTTCCCCAGACCCCCCCCCTCGTTCTGCGGTGCAGGCGTGGCCCCACTTTTGGCCACGTAACGACGGAGGGGCTGTCACATTCCATCCAGCACGGGCAGCCATTTTTTTTGTTGGGGGGGCTGGGGTCGATTGTCAGGCAGCCACGTCATAGAGGGGAGGGGCGGGGCGCGGCCCAGGGAGGGGCAGAGCAGACGACAAGCACGTGCAGTCAGAACGCTGACAGGAGGACCTCATCCGGCTCGCTGCCGTGCTCGGCAGTTTTTTATCCGCCTCCGGGGGGCCCTCGCGAGGCCTCGGGGGCATCGAGCAGCGACCCAGGATGAGGAGCGGCAGGCCCCGGGGAAGGTCAGAGCGTGAATTACCTACCCCGCTTTCGCTTCCAGACAAAACCAAGTCATACCACGCGCCTCCTCGTCAAGCGGCCTGACCAGTACAGGCCGTAGTTTGGCATCGCTTGGTATCTCTTAGAAGCGAGGGTGGTCAAAAGCGAGGCAGGTTTGTTTGCCCCCCAGAAGGGGTCGAGACCTCCAGGGGGCCGCGCTGCCAGAGAACCGCGACCTCGGGTCAGTGGGGGTCCAGGGTGGGGGGGGCTCTGTTTCAGGAGGAAAAAAACACAGACACAATTAATCGTCGCCTCCCCAGAAAATATGGGAAAATATGGGAAGTGGTGGGGAAGACAACAACCCAGACAAGGTGGGCAAATATGGAGAATCTTTTTACTGTTCTCCGGGCCGCTCCCCAAGGCCTGGGCCGCGGGGCCCGCTCGCGGCCGGGGCTCTCGCGGTGGCCAGAGCAGCACCCCCCGCTCGGTGTCCACTCGGCGCCCCCTTTTCTGGCAGCGCGGTGACTGTGACCGCCCCTGATGCAAAGGCAGCCAGGCGCGTCGATCAGGCGATGGCAGATGTAGATTCACAGGGCCTGGTTTCGCGACGGGCCCCGCTTCCATGGGAAATCGGCGCCCCCTCTGTGGCAGCGCGGTGACTGCGACCGCCCCTCCCCGTCCCGATGCAAAGGCAGCCAGGCGCGTCGATCAGGCGATGACAGATGTAGATTCATAGTCCGTGGTGTCGCGACGGGCCCCGCTTCCGTGGGAAATCGCGGAAGTCCGCCGCCGAGCGAGGCGGCACCGGCCGCATCTTCGGGCGCCTCCCCCGATCCCTGGATTTGGCGACCGCGCGCCGAGTCCATGGACCGCTATAGTCCATGCCTGCGCGCCCCCGAGTCGAGCCGCGGGCCACGTGGATTGCCTTGGGGCGGTGGGTTTTCAGGAGGGGAAACAACACACAGACACAATGAATCGTCGATTCCCAAGAAAATATGAGGAAATATGGGAAGTGGGGGGGAAGACAAAAACCTAGAAAAAAATTGAAAATATGGGACATCCTTTTATTTGTGTGTATTTATTTGTGTGTCCTGTGGCCCCTTCAGGTTTGCTCGCCCGTTCGGCCCCCGGTGTGGGGCGGGTGGGCCGATGCCCAGGGGCAAGGGCCGGCTCCTGGCCGCCGGCCGCTCCTGGTCGCCACTGGCCTTCAGCGCTGAACGCCGCCGGCCACCCAGAGCCGGAGGCGGCGATGGGGGCGAACAGCCCAGGGGCGGGCAGCACACGCATTCGCCAGGGAGCCTCGCCGAAGACACGGGACCCTTGGATACATGCGGTGCTCCCCCCTCGGCCGTTCGCCCTTCTCGTCGCCTCCGACAGACTCGGTCGATGTTGAACGATCTGTCGCTCGGGAATCGACCGATCGTTCAAGGTTAATCCCCGCGGTGTCAGGGGCCAACGCCGGGGTCGACACGGCACGAGCCCGCGGCAGAGGGGCTCGGAGGCTCACAAGAGGGCTTCCCAGACCCCCGCACGGTGTGCAACAAATCGCAACGGGAGTTGTTTCGCTATTTTTGGCCTCTGGCGTGGAGGGTTTCTCCGAAGGGCTTAATCAGGCCACCCCTCCTCCTCCCCCTCCTCATCCTCCGCCTCCTCCTCCTCCTCATTCTCCTCCTCCTTCCCCTCCTCGCCCTCCCCTCCTCGGGTCGCCTACGGCCCGGGGGGAAACCTTCCACTCTGGGGACCTTTTACCGAGCCTCTGGACCGTCAACTTATCCTGGCGAGCGACCCAACCAAATGCAGTTGTGAGTACCGCAGCGGTGCGTATGTTCTTCGGTGGAGCTCTCTATGGGGCCACGAACCGTTTGACGGGTGTGCCGAAATGAATGGCGGGGACGCATGTGATCACAGCCATTGGGGCGTTCGGTGGAGCTCCTTGTCGGACCACGGATCGTGTGAGGGATGTGCCGACATGGGCGGCGGGGGCGCATGTGGCCACAGCCATTTGGGTTGTCGGTGGAACTCCCTGTGCGGCCACGAAACGTTTGAGGGGCGTGCCGAAATGAGTGGCTTGGACGCATGTGATCACAGTCACTGGTGCCTTCGGTGGAGCTCCCTATTGGGCCACGAAGCGCGTGAGGGGTGTGCCGACATGGGTGGCGGGGGCGCATGTGGTCACAGCCACTGTTGCCTTCGGTGGAGCTCCCTATTGGGAGACGAAGCGCGTGAGGGTGTGCCGAAATGGGTGGCGGGGATGCATGTGGTCACAGCCACTTGTGTCTTCTGCGCAACTCCGTATGGGGCAGTTGAATGTGCGAGGTGTTTGCTGAAATGGGTGGCGGGAGGACGCATGTCAGCACAACCGCTGGGGCCTGCGGTGGAGCTCCCTTGGAGGCCACGGAAGTGTGAGGTGTGTACCGAAATAGTGGCGGGGACGCATGTGATCACAGCCGCTGCTGGGGCCGTCGGTAGAGCTCCCCATGGAACCAAGAAGCGTGTGAGCGGTGTGCCGAAATGGGTGGCGGGAACGCATGTAAGTACAGCCGCTGGGGCCTTCGGTGGGTCTCATTGGGGGGCCACTAAACGTGTGAGGGGTGTGCCGACATTGGTAGCTGGAGCGCATGTGGTCACAGCAATTGGGGCTTTCGGTGGAGCTACCTATTGGGCCACGATGCGTGCAAGGGGCGTGCCGAAATGAGTGGCGGGAACCCATGTGATCGCAGCCACTGGGGTCTTCGTTGGAACCCCCTCACGGGGCCACGAAGCGCGTGAGGGGTTTGCCGAAATAGTGGCGGGGACGCATGTGATCACAACCATTAGGGCCTTCGGTGGAATTCCGTATGGGGCCACGAACCGCGCGAGGAGTGTGCCGAAATGGGTGGCGGGGGCGCATGTAGTTACAGCCGCTGGGGCCTTCGGTGGAACTCCCTATGGGACCACGAAACATCTGAAGAGTGTGCCGACATGGGTGGCGGGGCCGCATGTGGTCACAGCCACTGGGGCTATCGGTGCAGCCCCTATGGGGCCACGATGCGAGTGAGGGGTGTGCCGAAATGATGGGCGGCGGGGACGCATGTGATCACAGCAGTGGGGCCTTCTGTTGAGCGCCCTGTGGGGCCACGGAACGTTGTACTCTGGTGGACATGCAGAGCGTAGAGGCAAAGGTGGAAGGAGGAGGAGGAGGGGGAGGAGGAAGGAGGAGAGGAGAGGAGAGGAGGAGCGGAGGAGACGCGGGGCGCTGTCCCTTCAAAGCGAGGACCCAACATCACAGGATGGCTGGGAAAATCGACTCAGGATGAAAAGCTGGTCGCGGGGAAGGGGTCAAGACCTCTCGGGGCGACGTTGTTAAAAAGATCACGACGCCGGGCGTCGGGGTTGTCAGCAGCCGGGAGGGCCTCTGAGCGGGACGACCGACATGGGTACGGAAAGAATGGGTACAAAGACCGACAGCAGTTCTTGTTCATTTTGAACAGGACTCGCTGTGAGCGCCGCCGCGGCCTGGGGCCATTTGAGACAGGAGGCCGCCTGCCCAACAGCGGCCGCTGTTGGTTCGGGGCGACATTTGCTGTTGGGCACTGTGCGCATTTTTTCCGTGCCCACTTCGGGCGTCCAAATCTGAGGTCCCACCCTCTGGCCTTCTCCGAAGCGCCCACGCCCTCTCCAGTGGCCGATTTGCGCCCCCGCGCTGCTCCTCTCCTGCTCGCCCGCGCGCCGCCAGGTGGCAGAAGCTGCGGCCGGCCCGCTTCCTCGTGGTGGAGGCGCTTCCCGGCCGCCTGCTGCCCCCCCTCTGCCCCCGGCTCGCCAATAGCCCTACCAAACAATGTTCTCAGAACCTTTTGTGATCTCCGCGGAATGTTCTTAGAACATTTCTGGCGGAGTCTGTCTTGTTTGGGCACCTCAGGTTTCTGTTCTAAGAACAGCGTTCTTGTTCTGAGGACATTTTGGGGGTTCTTAGAACGTTTCGTGGTAGGACTATAGGAATGCCGGGACGGTCGGTCCCTGCTCAATCTGCTACGATCCCCTCCCTTCCCTCCCACCCTCTTCTCGCTCCTCCTCAGTTCTCGCCTCGGCCAACGGTCGGACCGAGGTATGAGATCGACGTCGGCTCGAGGAGGATACCCTGGTGTTCTTCGTGCTCGTTGTATGTTCTCGAGCACCCTGGGGGAGGGCATCCTCGGATGCTCTTCACCCTGGGCCGGCAGGGGGTCCTCCTGTTCTCTCTTGAAGGCTGTTCTTCTGTCCTGGGTCGAACGGGATGTACCCCCTGCCTATCCCTATCCCTCCCCATCCCTCGCCATCTCTGTGCCTTCCTCGCCTCCCGCCCCTGCTCTCCTCGGGTCGGGCGAAAGGGGGGGATTGGGAAAGGGGGGGTTACGAAATTTGTTGCATGCAGCTGGTTTCGGCCCCACCGAGGGGCCCATTCCTCGATACATAGCCGCCTCCGGCGCCGGGAGGCGCCGGGAAAATCAGCTACGTGAGCTGATTATCAAACCCCCCCTTTGCTATCCCCCCCTTTCGCCCAGCCCGATCGACGCGCTCCGTCGCCGAAGCGGGCGGCACCGGCTTCGTGCGTAGCGGGGCGCCTCCCCGCGCCGTGGCTCTGGCGCCTGCGCGCCAGGATCGGGGGCCCCTCGTCCATGTCGGCGCGCGCCCGAAGGACGCTCATGAGGGGAAAAAAACACAGACACAATGAATCGTCGACTCCCCAGAGAGTATCAAACAATCTGGGAAGTGGGGGGAAGACAAAGTGGGGGGAAGACAAAAACCCAGAACACATGAGGAAGTATAGGGAATCCTTTTACTTGTGTCTATGTATTTGTGTGTCCCAGGGCCCCTTCAGATGCCTCCCTCTCTCATTCTGCACCTCCCCCCCTTGCCATCCCCTCCCCCGCCCGCCGCCCGGCACTGGTCCATGCGTCGGTGTCTGCGTTTCTCTCGCGCCTGCATTCCCGAGTCCACGTTCCACATGTCTCTTGGCTGTCGTTGCACTTGGCGGCGAGCGAGGGGGGAAGTGAGAAGGAGCAGGCCTTCTCAGAAGGCGGCGGGGCTGCTCACAAGCCCTCGTGCCTTCTTGGAAGCGTTCCTGTGTCCCCAGGGAAGGCTTGGAACACTCCTCAGAAGGCCAGGGCATTTCCGAGCTTCCGGAGAAGGCCCGCCGCTTCTCGCTTCCCCCTGGGCTCGGCGCCGACCGATTCATACATATATATGGATTTAGGTATGTATGTATTTATATACATATATACATACTTTTATTTGTGTATATATATATATATATATACATTCGTGCCGATACGCCGTCCAGGCGCGGCTCTTTGCTCGATCCCGTCCTCCTTGCCCTCCCTCCCTCGGGGGACGAGGGCAAGAGCCCCCTCGTGGCTGGGCGTGGTCAGGCCCGTGCCCCGGGGGCCAGGCAGGTCCAGGAGGCGTGGGCCTCGCGGGCATCGAGGGCTGCAGGAGCGAGGCCCTCCAGGGCCCCCAAAGGGGCCTCCTCCTCCTCCTCCTCCGCAATTGCTCAATATGAATACTACTCTCCCTCTTCCCCTGATGGCGTGCTGGGAGTAGTAGACCCCCCCCGCGTATTGTTTTCAAAATGCTGCTCTCGCTGAGGCGCCGGCCTCATTTCTGCTCCCGAATCGTTCCGAATCGTGCTCCTGCTGCAGCGTGGGCCTCATTTTCGGACTGGTGTTTTGCCTCCGTCGTTCAGGATGGCGTTCTCGCCCCAGCGCGGGCCTCTTTCTCGCGCGCCCATCCGCCCGCCACCACCGCGCCGCACCACGCCCCTCCCCGCCGCACGCACCCACCGCCACTTCCACCCACCAACGCACGCACGCACGCACGCGCACCACCACCGCGCACCGCCACCACCACCGCACTAATCCCGGCGGCGTTCGAGCACCGCTACACCGGCGTCACACCGTCCTTGGCATGCGCACGCAAAGCGCGCACACACAGACATGCACACTCACTCACCACTCACGGCACTCACGCACACACCAACACATACACACACACACACACACGCACACACAGACACACACACACGACCACCACCGCAACCGGACCACCACCACCGACCGCCATCACGCACTGACCACCTGTCCACCACCCAAACCACAAGACTCCACACGCACTCACAACACCACAGCACACGCGCACACAACGCACTACACACACACACTCACATACACACCACCACCACAACAACCACAACCACGCACACACGCACGCACACACGCGCACCACCACCCACTACGCACACGCGCGCGGAGCCACAGGTCCGCTACGACACGCGTCCGCGGATAGAGAACATCAGCGCCATGGTAAGGGATGGGAGGGAGGGGTAGGATGGCAGATGTAGACGCGAGCGCACCTAACTTACCCTCCTCCTCCTCCTCCTCCTCCTCCCCCTCCTCCTCGGCCATCCAGGGCCCCCAAAGGGGCCCTGGAGTGCCCGACAAGGGGGCCTTCCGGGCCCGAAGCGTGCACGTTTCTGCCCCCCCCCGTTCCCCCCCCCAGTCATCGCCCCCCCAGTCATCGCTCCCCCGTGGCCCAGGGCTGTGGTGCCACATCCGCAGGCGTGGCTCGGCGACAGCCGGGACCCCAAGGGCACAGTGCCGTTTTTAATACATGCTCCGCGTGCGGACCATTATCAAAAATGCAGGAATTTAGTATTCAAAACAACGATGAGTTCATGCATGAATTTATTCATACATTAATCTTATATTCTTTTTTAAAAAACAAATGTTTAAAAACCCTATGTATTAAACACTGCCCTGCAGGCTCCTCCCCCGGGCAGGCTCCCCGAACGCCCGATCGGGAGGCCCCCGCGGGGCCCCGCCCGCCGGGGCGAGGCGTGCCGCCCGCCGTGCCCTCCCCGCGACGACCGTGGCTGGGCGCAGGGAGGGCTGCGGCCCCCCCTCCCCGTCGGCCCGGGCTCTCGCCCGAAGCGCCGGGAGCCTCCTCGGGGAGGAATGGAGGAGGAGGAGGAGGAGGAGGAGGAGGGATGAGAGTAGGGAGGATGAGGGAGAAGGAGGAGGGAGGAAAGAAATGAGGAGGAGAGGAGGATGGGGGGGGGTAGGGGGAGGGGGGAGGAAGGGGGGGGGGGGGAAGGGGGGGAAGGGTCGAGGAGGAGGAGGTTAGGAGGATGAGGAGGGGATGAGGAGGATGGGAGGCGGAGGAGGGGAGGAGAAGGAGGAGGCATAGGCATAGGGCATAGGGCGGGATGCATCGACCCCCAATCGCCCATTGATCGCTGATAGGGGTCTGGCAGCCCCAACCTGCACAGGGAGGTGCCGATGTCACTGTCGGGGCCCTATCGCTGGTGTATCAGCGATATATCTGGACGCCCGAAATGGGTACGGAAAGGAGCTGGGTACAATGCCCAACAGCAGTTCTTGCTCATTTTGAACAGGATTCGCTGTCCACGCCGCCGCGGCCTGTGTCCATTCGAGACAGAAGGCCGCCTGCCCAACAACGGCCGTTGTTGGTTCGAAACAACATTTGCTGTTGGGCATTGTACCCATTTTTCCGTACCCATTTCGGGCGTCCAAAATGTATCGCCGATTCCAGGTCGATGTGTCCCCCCCTGTGTCAGTCCCCCCCTATCGTTGCCCCTCGCCTCCGAGCCCAGGCGTCGGCGGTCCCTGAGATCCTGGCGTGGCAGTTATTTTTCCAAGGGGCGTCCTCGCCTCGTCTCGGGCCGCCCGACCCTCACAGATCGATCCAGCTCGAACCACGACGCAGAAAGAGGGGGTCGTCGGAGGTTGGTCGACCTCCTACCCTGTCACGTCGATTAGCGAATTGGCCGTTTTCGTTTCGCGAGGGGGCG
>CAUYUJ010003918.1:0-45946 GCA_963575745.1 Prorocentrum cordatum
GAGGAGGAGGAGGAGGAGGAGGACCAGAGTAGATCAAAGATGCGTAGGCGATGCTGCAATACGACCTCCCGTCCCGGGTCCCCTCGTCTCACATGCGCTCCGTCAAGTCTTCTTCCTTTTGTCACTGCAGAGGGCGCATTCCTTGAAAGACCAGCACAGTTGGGCCTGCCGTTCTGGCAAGGGCCCCACTTCGAACACGAGCTGACTCGCATCGCTCTGACTAGCACGGGGACGATTTTTCGACTACTTTTCAGTATTTTGGTGCATTTGTTGGGTATGTTTTATTTTTCGTCCAAAATCCCCCTGTAGGGGGACATGCCCGACCTGAGCGTAGTCAGGAACGCAACACGGCGTCCATAGATTTCAGCGAGGCGTCCATCGATATCCTCCTTTTTGAAGGGGGACTGCCTTCCCCATCCGTGTAAGTGTTGCACACGTGTGCCATAGTGTTAAGTCGGGCCTGTCCCTCTACAGGGGGAATATTCCCAAATAGTCAAAGACAGTGGGGAATCTGCTATCAGTATTTTAGTTATTGGTAAAAATATGTTTGGGGTATTTTTTATTTTTCGTTCACAATCGGCCTGTAGGGGGACAGGCCCGACTTAACCATAGTGGTCATGCACTTCGAGGGAGCTTGGAGCGACGGCTCCATGGTCAAAGAGAGCCGCCATGGATCTGTGCAGCGCTGCGTGAATTGAGGCTCTGCGTCCTCTTGTTCTTACGAAGTCTCAGTCGAGAGTTAAGTCGGGCCGGTCCCCCTTCAGGAGGATTTTGGACGAAAAATAAGCAATAGTCAAACAATACCCCCAAATGGTCAACACAAATACTAAACAAACATCGTCCCATACTATTTTTTTTTGACTATTTTTGAATATTCCCCCTGCAGGGGGACAGGCCCGACTCAAGTCGAGAGCTCAATCCTTGGACATAGCAGTGATCAGCATTTCGAGCAAAACAAAACAGATGCCCACGGCGCTAGGGCGAGAGCCACACCTTGAAAAGGAGCTGCCCTCCATCCGCGAGGCGGTTTCAAGCTCTCATGCCGGCTGTGCGCAGCGCCAGGGCGAGAGCCGCCTTCCGAACACATGCGCGCCGCCCTCCACCTGTGACGCTGCCGCGAGCTCTCGAGGCGGATGTGCGCGGCGCCGGGGCGAGAGCCGCCTGCTTTTGCAGAGGAGCGGCCCTCCCGCGAAGCTGGTGCACACCTCGAGAGTGCGAGTGTGTTTTCGCGGCGCTTCGGCGAGAGCCACCGTCTTGGACACGAGCCGCCCCCCCCAGCTGTGCAGCTGCTGCCCGCAGGCCTTCGCGACGACCGTCCGCGGCGGCACGGCGGGCGCCACACGTCGAACTCGCAGCCTCCTCCTCACTCCTCCTCCTCCTCCTCCTCCTCCTCCTCCTCCCTTACCCTCTCTTCTCTCCAACCTCCTCCCTCCTCCTCCTCCTTCTCCTCCTCACTCCTCCTCCCCCTCCTCCTCCTCACTCCTGCCTCCTCCCTCATCCTTCTCCTCCTCACTCCTCCTCCTCCTCCTCCTCCTCCTCCTCCTCCTCCTCCTCACTCCTCCTTCCTCCGCCTCCTCGCACCCTCCTCCTCATCCTCCTCTTCCTCCTCTCCTCTCCTCTCCTCCTCCTCCTCCCCTCCTCCTCCTCCCCCTCCCCCTCCGCCCGGGAAGCCGGCCCAAGCTCTGCAGCAGACGGTGCGCGGCGCCGGTGAGACAAAACCACGGTTTTGTAGACAGCCCGCCCTCCATCCGTGAGGACGACCTGGACGCGCCGATACGGCGAGAGCCACCTTTAGGGGGCCAGATGCGAACCCTACCCCTACCCCCCACGATTTCTGAGGGGGAGGGTGGGTTTCACTTCGCTCGGGAGCTTCAGGTCGAAGTGGACCCCACCCTCCCCCTCAGAAATCGTGGGGGGTAGGGGTAGGGTTGCCTGTGGCCCCCTAAGTGAGACAACCACGTTTTGTAGACAGCCTGCCCTCCATATCCGTGAAGACGGCCTGGCGCGCCGAGACTTGCGAGATCGAGAGCCACCTTTGAGAGCGGTTCCCCTCGCCGCGAAACGTTGTTGCAGTGCCAAGCTTTTTTACATCTTTTTTTTCTTTTTTATTCCATCTGTTTTTTGTCTCTTTTTCTCTTTTTCTTTTTCCAGGACTTATATTATTTTACATTTTTTTGTCTTTTTTGACTTTTCTCCAGGAGCATACATGGCGCGGGAGTCCCAGGCCACATGCTGGACGCGCCGTATCGGCACGCCTTGGGGTGCGACAGGGATGAGTTGTGCGTAAGGAGCACGGGTGGAGGATGGTAGAGAGGAGGTGGAGGATGGTGATGATGGTGCTGATGCTGCTAATGCTAGTGGTAACCATGGTGATGCTGACGATGACGATAGCGATGACGATGATGATGCTGATGCTGCTGCTGCTGCTGATGATGATGGGGGTGATAATGCTGCTGCTGCTGCTGCTGCTGATGATGATGATGATGATGATGATGATGATGATGATGATGATGATGATGATAACGATGGGTGGTGATGATGGGACGATGATGATGCTGATGCTGGTACTAAGGCGGGTGCTTCTGACTGCACTGAGGATGATGATGGTTATGATGAGTAGGATGATGCTGAGGCTGATGCCGGTAATGACCATGACGTTTTTGCTAGTTGTGGGGATGATGAGGATGTGGAAGGGTTGTAACGACGATGTTGTTCATCTGGATTATGAGGAGAGCAGGGTGAGGAGGGTGAGGATGAGGAGTGATGATGATACTGAGAAATACTAAATGAGGGCGAGCGGGAAGACTGGGAGGAGGAGGATGCTGAGGAGGAGGAGGAAGGATGAGAGCTGGTGACGGTGACGGTGACGACGACGACAACGGCGATGACGATTACGATGACGGAGACAACAACGACGACGATGATGCTGCTGATGATGATGACGATGATGATGGTGATGATGATGACGATGCCGATGCTGATGCTGATGATGATGATGATGACGCTGACGCTGACGATGATGATGATGATGATGATGATGATGCTGATGACAATGATGCTGATGCCGAGGATTATGCGTAGGATGGTGCTGAGGATGATGATGCTGATGATGATGCTGATGATGTTGCTGCTGATGATGCTGCCGATGCTTATGCTGATGCTGATGATGATGCTGAGGATGATGGTGGTGATGATGATGATGATGATGCAAATGATGCTGATGATGCTGATGATGATGCTAATGATGATGCTGCTGATGATGAGGTCGATGCTTATGATGTGGATGCTGATGATGATGCTGATGATGATGATGGTGATGCTGACCATGATGCAAATGATTGTGATGATGCTGATGATGACGTCGATGATGATGCTGATGATGATACTGATGAGTTGTGGTGATGAGGATGATGAGGATGATGCTGTTGATCTTCATGATGGGCGAGGAGGCAGAACATGATGAGGAGGATGCGGAGAAGGAGGAGCGTGATGAGGAAGGCCACGGCGATGACGATGATGGTTATTGTATTGATGACGATGATGATAGCGATGCTGATGCTGATGCTGGTGAGGATGATGATGGGGGTGGTGTTGAGCATGATGATGCTGCTGATGAGGATGATGATGATGACGCTTATGCTTATGCTGATGCTGATGATGATGATGCTGATGCTGATGCGGAAGAGGATGATGACGAGGATGATGATGCTGATGCTGCGTAAGATGATGACGCGATGGTGATTCTGACAATACTGGTGATGATTATGATGATGAGGATGCCGATGTTGATGATGCTTCTGATGAGCATGACGATGATGATGACGATGACGATGATGACGATGCTGATGCGGGTTTTGCTCAGGATGATGCTGATAAGTTTGATTAGGCCGATGATGTTCATGCTTACCATGATTCTGTGGATGATGGTGAAGAAGTTGTGGACGATGCTGCTGCTGCTGATGATGATGGGTATGTTGATGTTGCTGATCATGATGATGAGGATGCTGATGATGCTAATGATGGTAAAGGTGATGATGCTGAGGATGATGATGCTGCTGATTCTGGCAATGATGACGGTTCTGAGGATGCGTATGATAATAATAATAATAATAATGATGATGCTGATGATGATGCTGATGATGATGATGATGATGATGATGATGATTATGATGATGCTGGGCGAGGAGGAAAAGAGGAGGACAACGAGGAGGGAGAGGAGGAGGGTAGGAGGGTCTGGATGAGGACAATGACGACGATGACCATGCCGATGATGATGCTGATGATGGTGATGATGCTGGTGATGATGACGATGCTGATGATGACGATGATGCTGGTGGTGATGATGGTGTTGGTTGTGGTGTCGATGATGATGCTGATAATGACAGTGATAATGATGCTGCTGCTGATGATGATGATGATTATGATGAGTATGCTGATGATGAATGTGATAACGATGATGATGCTGAGGCTGAGGATGCCGTTGATCAGGGTGATGACGACGACGAGGAGGCTGATGAGTATCATGATGAGGATGACGAGGATGATGATGATGAGGATGATAAGTATGAGGATGACGAGGATGATGATGAGGATGACGATGTTGGTGCTGCCGACAACGATTACGACGACGATGATGATGCTGATGACGATGATAATGGTGATAACGATGATGATGAATCTGATGATGACGATCATGACGATGCTGTTGAGTATGGTGATGCTGATGATGAGGATGATGATGAGGTTGATGATGACGAGGATGAGGATGATAATGATGAGGACGACGAGGATGATGACGAGGATCAATATGATGATGATGCTACTGATAACGATTACGACGACGATGATGATACTGATTCTGATGATGATGATAAGGATGATGATGCTGACGTCGATAAGGACGGTGTTGATGAGTATGATGATGGGGATGAAGAGGATGATGGTGATCATGAGGACGAGGATGATGATGATGATGATGATGAGGATGACGAGGATGATGATGCGGATGAGGATGATGATGCTGCTGATAACGATTACGACGGCGATGATGATGATACTGATGATGATGATACTGATGATCATGATGACGATGATGATGATGCTGATGATGCTGATGATGATGATGATGACGATGATAATGATGATGATGATGATGATGATGATGATGCTGATGCCGATGATGAGGATGATGATGCTGATGATGATGATGATGCTGATGATGATGATGATGATGATGATGATGATGATGCTGCTGCTGATGATGATGATGATGATGATGGTGGTGGTGGTGGTGGTGGTGATGATTATGATGATGATGATGATGATGATGATGATGATGATGATGATGATGATGATGATGATGATGATGATGAGTATGATGATGATGATGATGATGATGAGATGATGATGATGAGGAGGAGAGGATGAGGAGGAGGAGGAGAAGGAGGAGGAGGAGGAGGAGGAGGAGGATGAGGATAACGAGGACTATGAGGATGGGTATGATGATGCTACTGTTGCTGCTGCTGCTGCTGCTGCGGCTCCCCAGCCCCCGCTGACGATTTGCGCTGGTCGCCCCCTGGCGGCGCCAGAGGGAGGCCCAGCGCAGATCCAAGGCAATCCGCGCGGGACCTCCGAAACTGTATGTTCATGTGGAGGAGGAGGAGGAGGAGGAGGAGGAGGAGGAGGAGGAGGAGGAGGAGGAGGAGGAGGAGGAGGACGAGGAGGATACTGCCGGCCTCCCCGATCGCCCCCCCTCGTCGGGCCCTGCAGTCCGCGCGGGACCCCCGAAGCTGTGTGTTCAAGCCCTTGAATCTTGCTCCAGTTCCTCCCTCCATCCTGACCTCAGCGTGTCGCGCCCGGCGGCTCTGCTCCGCCGCGCCTCGGCGGGACGCGCTATCCGCGTCCCAGTTCCCAGGCGTCAGCTTCCCGAGCCTTTCCCGGCCTCCCACCCCGCGGAGAGGAGCGACGCACGACCCACTCGCAGGGCCTGGTGTGTCGCCAGGGCCGCCGCTGCGACACGCTGAGCAAAAGTTCCTGCCCCTGCTTCGACTCGTCCCGTGCTCCCCCCCTCGGGGGCGGAAAAGAGGGGGGTGATGACTAGGGGGGGGGGTGGATATCATGGCGGGGGTCATGATATTTCCCAGATTTCATGGCATCTCTTCTTATTTCATTACGTCCCTGGCCCCCCCGCTGGGCCGCGCACATGCCGCCGGTCATGATTTGCACCCCCCCCTCTTGGACACCCCCCTCTTGGCCGCTCCCGACCCCCTTCGTCGGCGAGATGTGTGCCATCTCCTACGAGATTGCGCGGCTGCACTTCGACTATCGGCCCCTCCTCTTCGACCTCGTCCTCCGCAGGGTGCCCGCCGCGCCCCCCGGGCTCTCCCCACGCGAGGGGCACGCTGCGCATCGCCGCGGCCCCCGAGGGGTGCAGTGCAGGAGGACGATCTGGGGAAAAGCAGGAAGCGGCGGATGCGGAGGGGGAGGCGGAGATGGAGGAGGAGGAGGAGGAGGAGGAGGAGGAGGACGACCAGTGTAAACCCAAGAGCCATCAACGATGTCGGAATAAACCCTCCCTCCAAGCTCCCTCTTCATAGGTCCCTGTCACGGTTCCTTTCCATTGAAGGAACTGCCTCGTTGGAAGACAACCGTTTGAAGACCCTGAAGCATGCATAAACATTGTTATGGGGATTCCAAAGCCACGGATCAACCTGACAGTTGTCTCTTCACGATTCTGAACCGCACCAGAACGCCATTCCTCGGACTTCAACGCCGCGAGTCAACGTAATTGTTGCGCCCCGACAGTTCGTCATCGTGCCAGAACACCGTTTCTGGGATGGCAACCATGTAAATCCTTTGAACTGTTGCAGCAATGTGCGCGGCGCTAAGGCGAGAACCACATTCTGAAAAGGAACCACCCTCCTTCCGTGATGCCTTCGCACAATTTTGATACGGATGTGCGCGCCTTTAGGCGAGAGCCACATTTTGAAAACGACTCGCCCTCAATCCGTGAAACCCTTGCACATTTTTAGAACGAATGTGCGCGGCGCTCTGTCGCCCTCAATCCGTGAAGCTCTTGCACATTTGTAGAAAGAATGTGCGCGACGTTAAGATGAGAGCCACATGTTGAAAACGACCTGCCCTCCATCTGTGAAGCTGTGGCCAACTCATACATGGTGAGGAAGTCTCATGCGAAACGCCCGGCCCGCTATAAAAACTGGCCTCGGGGTGCGGCAGAGAGAGGTCATGCAGAAGGAAAAGGAATGAAGGAAAAGGAGGAGGAGGGAGGAGGAGGGAGGAGGAGGAGGAGGAGCAGGAAAAGGAGGAGGAGGAGGAGGGGGAGGAGGAGGAGGATGAGGGGGAGGAATAGGAATAGGAATAGGAGTAGGAATAGGAATAGGAATAGGAATAGGAATATTCGCGGGCAAATAGCGGTATAACAAACTTTTATGCCGTCGGGGACGCCTGTCTCCCCGGGTGGTTGCAAACATTCTACCCCTACGATGCCACGTAGGGGTATAATTTTTGCAACCGCCCAGGGGGCAGGCGTTCCCGACGGCGGAAGAGGAGGAGGAGGAGGAGGAGGAGGAGGCATGCGACTGCCGCTGATCTTGCGGCCGTCGGCGGAGGAGAGGGAGGGGGCACGGGACCAGGAAGGGACGGATGGGAGGATTTTGGGGGTAGGAATGGGGGTAGCAGGAGAAGAATTGCGATGATAGTGCTGCTGATGATGCTGCTGCTGATGATGATGATCGTGATGATTCGATGCTGCTGATGATGCTGCTGATGATGGTGATGATGATGATGATGATGAGGAGGAGGAAGAGCACCAGTGCAAACCCAAGACGCATCAGCCATATTGCAGTAAACCATTCCTCCAAGTTCCCTCCTCGTAGGCCCCTTACATGGTTCATGTTCGCGGAGGAAAAGCCCTGTTGGAAGGCAGTCGTTTGAAGATCCTGATCTGTGCCAGAGCACCATTCCTGGGACTTCGACGCTGCTTTTGCCTCTTCACGACCTTGAACCGTGCCAGGACGCCATTCCTCGGATTGCAACGCCGCGAATCAGCGTATTTGGTGCGCCCCGACGGTTCGACATCGTGCCAGAACACCACGTCTGGGATGGCAACCCTGAGAATCCCTGGACCTGTTGCCGCAGCGTGCGCGGCGCCGGGGCGAGCGCCGCGTGCTGCAGAGGCGCCGCCCTCCACCCGGGAGGCCGCCCTCGCACCATTTGCGGGGCGAAGCTGCGCGGCGAAGGCGAGGCGAACACCTCTCGAGAGCGGGAGGAGGAGGAGGAGGAGGAGGAGGAGGAGGCGGAGGAGGAGGAGGAGGAGGAGGAGGAGGAGGAGGAGGAGGCGGAGGAGGGCCGCCCTCCGTCCGCGAGGCGCTGCTGCAAAAGTTTCTGCGGCGGGTGCGCACGCGCGGCGCCCCGGCGAGAGCCACACTTCTCGGAGACCACCCGCGCGCTCTCTGCCCGCGAAGCTGCTGCACACTCTCACCTCGGGGGTCACAATTCTGGTGGGGAGGTCACGGGCGAAGCGCCTTTGCCCGCCCTGCCGGCACGTCTCGGGGTGTGTGGCATGGAGGAGGGAGGGAGGAGGCTGGGAGGAGGAGGGAGGAGGGAGGAGGGAGGGAGGGAGGGAGGCGGGAGGGAGGAGGGAGGGAGGGAGGAAGGGAGGAGGGAGGGAGGAGGGAGGGAGGGAGGAGGGAGGGAGGGAGGGGGAGGGATGGAGGGAGGAGTAGGAAGGCCTTCAGCGGGCACCGAGCCCCTCATGGAACCCTGCTCCGGGATGCGCCAGCGACGTCTGCCAGGTCTGCGGTTATGATGTTCCAAGCTACTTTAGCCTTGGTCACCAGACAGAATTGCGAGCACCAGAAAAAGTGCCGAAGATCTGGGGTTTTCACGTGTCGGGCCCTGGGAGGCACTCTTCGGCTTCGAGACTCTTTCGACGCTTTTCCGGGTGCTCAACATTATTTCAGGGATGCGGTCCCTGAGTACGCTGGGAGCAACATAACCTTTCGGGCTTGACGACTTTCCTCCAATCGCCTCGCGGGGTTCAGGTCCGAAACATCGAGGTGCATTCATGTAAATCAAGGTATATAGGAATTGATCGAGGCAAATTCAGAGATCCCCAGGGCAATCTGGGTGTATCGTGGAAGCTCCAGCGCGAGTCGAGGGACAGCAGCAGCTGTTAGGCCCTCGAACGTTGCCTGGCCAGTGTGGTCTTGGCGGGGGGGGTGCCGCGCGGGGCGGGACCCTCGCGGCCCGAGGAGGCGGAACGAGGAGAGAGAGAGAGAGAGAGGTGAGGGGGCCAGAGGACAACGTAGAAGAACCAGCAGAAGGATAATACGGAGGAGGAGGAGGAGGAGGAGGAGGAGGAGGAGGAGGAGGAGGAGGAGGAGGAGGAGGAGGAGGAGGAGGCGGAGGAGGCCAGTTTCGCCGATGTCTGCGAGCCCGGGAGCACGCACAGCAGGCATGACCCTGACAGATGCCCTCTACAAGCTGCGTTGGATTGACAGCGCGGTTGTTGTCGTCGTCGTCGTCGTCGTCGTCGTCGAGGTCGTCGTCGTCGTCGTCGTCGTCGTCGTCGTCGTCGTCGTCGTCGTCGTCGTTGTGGTCGTCGCCCTTGCCCTGTACAGGTGCTCTGCCTGTCCATGCTGGGGCAGACGGAGCAGGCGGCGCTCACAGCCTCCGTTCTCGTCACCGCTTCAATGCCCTTGTCGTTGTGCTTCCACTTGCACATACTCTGTCAGTTAATCATTTTCCAGTCTGTCTTGCTCTTCTTCGTATTCGAGTCTCTCTCGCTCCCTCTCCCCGTCTCTTTGCTTATCTTCTCTTTTCTCGTCTTCTCCTCTCTTCCCTTCGCTTTTCTTATCGAGGACGCCGGCGGCGCATCACTGGCCGCTCCCTGGGAGTTTGCCGAAGTGGTGCGCAGCATCGGATGTCGTGACGCGGCGCGTATGCCAGCTATCAAATGGCCCTCGGCCCATCCCGACACCGTGCTTGGGTTTTGGGTCGGAGTCCTCATGGACGCTTCTTGGGGCCTCTCGAGAGGACTCTCGGGGGCCTCTGCGGGGGAGTTTAGAGCCTCTTCGGAGCCTGGGGTTCTCTTGGGGGCACTCGGGGGCCTCCTGGGGGCCTCTTAGAGCTTCCTGGGGGCCTCTTGGGACCGAAAGCTCGAAATGTTCATTGCAGACTCAGGTATTGTTGAAGTCCGTATTGTTATTCTCGAGTTCCCTTTCGTGCCATGTATTGGAGCAGCTATTCGGGGCTGCTTGAGGCTACGTTGGGCAACATCGCGTGGCTTTTGCTGCCCTCTTGGGATGTCTCTTGGAAGCCTGTTGGGGCGGCTTGGCAGCCACTTGGAGCCCTCTTTCGCACTCGCGTGGCTGAAAGCTCAAATCTTGAGTTCGTGGTCCCGCTTTGGGCCTCTCTTGGTGCCATCTTCAGGAGTTCTTGGGCCGTCTTGGGTGCCTCCTGAGTTGTCCTGGTGCCCTCTGGGGCCGTCTTGGGGATCTCCTGGAGGCTTCTTGGGCCGTCTTGGGGCGGTCTTGGCCTCGATGGCGCGAATACCGTATAGTTTACTACAGATCATGGCCTCGAATGCGAGAATCTGTGGTAATGCACGAGGGCTCGTAGCCTCGAAGGCGAGACTGCGGCGTATTTTATGGGGGTTTATGGCCTTGGGGACGCGGTTAGCGTGTAATTCAGGAGGGTTGATGTTCTCGAGGGCGCGAATATTGCATGATTTACGAGGGTTGTATAGCTTCGGGGACGCGAGTATTGCATCATTTACAACAGTGTGTGGCTTCGGATGCGCGAGCATCGTGTACTTTACAAGGGTTTATGGCCTCGGGGACGCGAGTGTTCCATAAGTTACGTGGGTTTGTGGTCTCGGGGGCGCGAATCCGCTGTAATTTACTATGGTTTTTGGCTTCGGGGAGGCGAGCATTGAGTACGCTACGAAGGTTTATGGCCTCGAGGGCGCGCATATTGTGTACAGTGAGCGGCTTGAATAAGGAACGCTTACTTTTCAAAAGGGGCTCGGTCGTTCCTTAGGCTTGCATGCGTTACTGGTCGTTCCCCATGCGTTATGTATTATTTGTTCATCGTTCCCGATGCGTTATTCCTTGGAAGAAAGGGGCTTCGTTCCTTATTTATCGTTCCTGAGGTCAGGCCGATGACTGTACTTGCAAAGGGTTCTGGCCTCGGGGGCGCGAATCTCGTGTAATGTGCAAGCGTTGATGGCGTCGGGGATGCACACACTGCGTAATTTACTGGGGCTCTGACCTCGGGGGCGCAGCTATATCGCGTAATGTACAAAGGGATTCTGGTCCCGGGGGCGCGAATCTGGTGTACCTTGCGAGGGTTCATTGCCTCGGGGACGCGAATCTGGGGACATCTGCTAGGGATTATGGCATCCAGGACGCGAATATCGTTCATTTTCACGCGTCCCACGCCACCCCCGGAATTCAGATAACGCGATTTGGACGTGGTGAACATGCTGGTTTGGGGCTCCGCCCCCTCGCGCGTTCAGTAAAACTTGCAGTAGGAAGCAGACAACAGGACTGTAACTTTGGAGACTTGAACCTGGAACTGGGGCAGGGAGCATGAAAGCCTAATCTTCGCAGCCTGATGGCCCCGCAAGGGGGCCGGCGGATATTCCCTTTCATCTCTTCTTTTGTCCTCTCTTCTCTCTCCCTCTCTTCTGATATCATCTCCTCTCTTATCCTCTCGTCTCTTCTCTCCTCTTCTCTTCTCCTCTCTTCTCTTCTCTTCTCTTCTCTTTTCTTATCTTCTCTTCTCTCCTCTTCTCCTCACCTCTCGTCTCTTCTCTTCTGTTCTCTTTTCTCCTCTCCTCTCCTCTTCTCTTCTCTGCTCTGCTCTTCTCTTATATTCTGTTTTAGTTTCTCCTCTCCTCTCCTCTTATCTTCTCTTATATTGTCTTATCTTGTCTTATGTTGTCTCTTATCATCTCATATACTATCATATCTCGCCGGTGTTCTTATATTAAACGGTAATTTCCTATCTCTCCATCTCTTTATACATTTTTTTTATCTTGCCTTCTCTCCTCTTCTCTTCTCTGCTCTTCTCTTCTCTTGTCTTCTCTTGTCTTCTTTTCTCTTCTCTCATCATCTCTCCTTTTCCCTTCTCCTCTCTAAGTATCGCTCCTTTCATAGTATAGTATTTCATTCCCTCTCCTCTTCTCTTATCTGATCTTATAGTATATTATCTTATCCGCTCTGCTCTTCTCTTCTCTTCTCTTCTCTTCTCTTCTCTTCTCTTCTCTTCTCTTCTCTTCTCTTCTCTTCTCTTCTCTTCTCTCTCTTCTCTTCTCTTCTCTTCTCTTCTCTTCTCTTCTCTTCTCTTCTCTTCTCTTCTCTTCTCTTCTCTTCTCTTCTCTCTTCCATACTCTTATATCCCCTTTTCTTATATGATCTTATCGTCTCTTCTCATCTCTTCTCTGTCTTCTCTCTCTCTCCTCTTCTCTCCTCTCCTCTTCTCTACTCTTAGATTATATTATCTTCTCTTATATTATCTCCTCTTCTCTACTCTTCTCTCCTCTCCTCCCCTCTTCTCTCATCTCCTCGTCTCTCCTCTCCTTTCCTCTTCTATTATCTTCTCTTCTTTTCTTTCTCTGTCTAGTTTATCTCTCTTCTCTGTCTTCTCTCTCTCTCTCTTTCTTTTTCTCTTTCTCTCTGATTCTCTCCCTCTGCCTCTCTCTCTCTCACCTGTTTCTTCCCTCTCTCCTTGCATCTATTCCTCTGCACTGCTCCATCTCTTGCTCAAGCCACTGTGGCCCAGAGAGAATCTCCAGGCGGCCTTACGCTACCACCCAGGACTCACCGGTCAGCAGCAGGAGCCTCGGCCATGGCGTCCCGCGTTCCCACTGTGGACGGCGATCGGGCCGCGCTCAACGAGAGCGAGTCCGATCCCGGCGAGGCCGCTCCGAGCAGCGCCTCGCGCCCGCGGCGGGCGTGGGCCGTCGCGGCGGCGCTGGCGGCGGCGGGCCTGGCCTTCGCCCTGCTCCTGGCGGGGGCCCCCGGCCGCCCAGTGCGGTCCGCGGGTGCCTCGCGCGGGGCCCTCATCGCGGAGGCCGAGCAGGCGCCCGAGAGGAATGCGCTGGTGATGCTCCCGGGCACGGGGAAGGAGCGCGTTTTTTTTTGTTTTTGTTTTGTTTCTTCTTCTTTTCTTGCTTGGGGCATGATGGGCATTATAGCCCCCGGCCCCCCCTCCCCCCCTATTTCGTAACGCCTCTCCCCCCCCAGTGCGCTCCGGGCACTGCCGCCGTGCGCACGGCGGGGGGGAGGCGTTACATTATACCACCCCCGTTGGCCCTTCCCCCCCCCCCATCATGCCCACCATCGCCGAAAATGAAGAAACGCGCTGAAGGAGGCCGGTGCGTCCGAGGGCAGCGAGGAGCCGAAGACAGCGGAGGACATCATGGCGGAGGCCGTGGGGCTGGGCAA
Source organism: Prorocentrum cordatum (assembly GCA_963575745.1). Lineage (NCBI taxonomy): Eukaryota > Dinophyceae > Prorocentrales > Prorocentraceae > Prorocentrum > Prorocentrum cordatum. Next base: position 13,473 of record CAUYUJ010003918.1, read on the forward strand.
GGCCGCGGACGACGCCAAGGAGGCCGCCAAGAAGCGCGGCGAGCTCGCCGAGGATCGGGTGAAGCAGGCGCAGCAGGCGATCCAGGACGCCAAGGAGTCGGTCCAGAAGGCGAAGCAGGGCGTCAAGGACGCGGAGGCCCAGATCAAGGAAGGCAAAGCTTTGCACGAGCAGGCACTGAAGGATGTCGAGGAGGGTTCCAGGCAGCAGGAAAAGGCAGAGAGCGACCTTGTTGTGGCGAAGAAGGACCTCGACAGTGCCACCAGCGACCAGGCCAAGGCGCAGGACCAGAAGACCGCTGCCAAGGAGGCAGAGGAGGCCTCCTTGAAGAAGGCCGCGAGCAGCCGCGCCTGCGTTGACCTCCCTGGGGTGAGGATGCGCCCTGGGGCCAGCGAGAACGAGTTCCGCCGCCAGGTGGAGCCCGACTGGTACCCAGAGATGGACAGCATGGCGGCCTGCACGGAGTGGTGCAAGTCGCACGCCTCCTGCATTCAGGCGACCTTCTCCTACGTCGGTGTGCCAGAGGGCGGCAATCCGTGCCACCTGTTCGAGGAGCGCGGCGAGGTCTACGACTTCCGGGACGACTTCAACGCCTCGTGGTGCGGCACTCTCGAGCAGACCGACTACCTGGTTGGGGAGGTCAAGAAGGTTTTCGAGCAGAAACCCTGGGTCGGGGACAACTTCGGTGCCGTCCCGTGTGGCTTCGGCGGCGATGACTGCCAGGAGAGCAGGTGCTGCGGCTCGCAGACGTGCACGTGGGACTTTAGCAAGTGCGAGTACTTCAAGTGCATCAGGAAGGACGAGAACTTCGCCGGCTGCGCTGCGGAGCCAGGGGGTGGTTGGGACGGCGAGATCCTTGGTTACGGGCCCTCCGATGAGGACCTCCCCGCCGTCGAGGATGGGAAGCTGGCCCACCCGACCTCTCTCTTCTGCTTTGTGGTGATGATGCCCGGGGCGCGCGCCTCTGCCGGGGTGCAGGAGGACGAGGGGGCGCTGGTGGCGACCATGAAGGAGACGTCGTCGAGCGTCTACTCCTGCGACGAGCAGCTGGTGATCGAGGGCTGGGTGAGCTCAGGCTCTGAGGCGAACATCGACGCTTTCATCCAGTACTGGGGCAAGGTGAAGGAGGACGGCCGCTACATGCTGCACGACTGGGTGATCAAGGCCGACGCGGACTGCGTCTTCATGGCGGACCGCGTCAAGGCCCATATCAATCAGTTCAAGCCGCCCGCTGGCGCTGCCGTCTACTTCAGGAACACCGCGTTCAGGTTCAACTTCATGGGCGCTTTCGAGATGATGAGCCGGGAGGGCGCCCAGGTGTTCTTCGAGAACAACTGGCAGTGCGACGCGAAGATTGGCCATACGGGCGGAGAGGATTACTGGATGAAGCTGTGCCTTGATACCCTGGGCCTCCGCCACATCTCGGACTACGCCCTGCTGTACGACAAGTACGCCGCGCAGAATGACTGCGTTGACTCTTGGGCCGCAGCCTTCCACTTCTACAAAACCCCCGAGCAGGTTAAGAGCTGCCTGAATGGGATCAACAGATGATAGCGCTCTGCGCGATCGCCGAGCATGTAGCTCCACGGCAGCCCTGTCGGATTTTGCTCGCGCTCGCCGGTTCCCGCTTCGCGTGCGAAGCTGTCAGAACTCCTGTCTTCCAATGAAGCTTAGGGGACGGCACGCGTTCGCTTTAGCAGGCTCGCATTTTTGTGCCAGCGTCTCTAAGACACGCCAGACAATGTGCAATTCCAGCAGCTCGGCACGCTGTTGCTGCAATTACCTTCGCAGGTGCATTATGGCTGGGAGCCGTAGCATCAGCTGCTCTCTCCGTCGTCGCCGTCCTCCTCCTCTCTGATGTTCCTGCACCTCCTCATCTTCCAACACTCAAGAGGCAAGTGCCTTCTGGAATTTAAAGGCAGCGAATCTGGTTGTCTTTGCGTGCACGAGTTAGCTCATCAATCCTGCCCCCATCTTGGCGCGCTCTTCTCTTCAATTTTCGTATGAACAGTGCCGAATTCGATCTTCCCGTCCGCCTAAGACCGTGGCGCTGACCCGACAGCAACGCGGTCATGAGCCTCCGCAGAGAAAACAAGTTCCATCTCTTACACTCTTTCCTCCTGTAGGTATTTGCCCCCCCTTCATAAAGCTTGTATTAGCCAGCGTGAACCCCAACCAGTGACTTCTCACAATATATGCGGTGCAATCTAGCTGGTGCAATCAATGTGGTGCAGTCTAGGTGATGCAATCCATGTGCAATCTTTATGGGGCAGAGCAATGCACCGCAATGCACAAGACACATGAATGCAACGCAGTGCAACACACTGCAACGCAATGCACAGCAATGGGACGCAATGTAAAGCAATGGGACAACATGCACAGCAGTGCAACGACATGTAGTGCGATGCAGCGACATGTAAAGTAATTGAATGCCGAGCAATGCAACGCAATGCAAACCAGTGTAAAACAATGCACCGCGATGCAACACAATGAACAGCACTGCAAAGCAATACAAAGCAATCCACAGCAATTCAAAGCAATGCACAGCAATGCAAAGCAATGCACTGCGGTGGAGCGCAGTGCAAACCAATGGAACACAACGCAGCGTAATGCAAAGCACTGCTTATGAATACAACGCAATGCAACACAATGCACTGCGAATCAATACCATGCAACGCAATACAAAGCCGTTCAATGCAATGCACAGCAATGCAAAGCATTCACAAGCAACGCGCAGCGATGCAACACAGACATGCAACGCAATGCGACACAATGCAACGCAATGCACGGCAACACAATGCAATGCCTTGCATTTGCAGCCAAGGAACGCGATGCAACCCAATGCAAGTCTGGAGATCAATGCAACGCACTGCAGCGCACTGCAACGCAATGCAACGCAATTTGCAGCAAGGGAAACAATGCACAGCAATGCAAAACGATGCAACACTATGCAAAGCGCTGCACAGCATTGTAATGCGATGCGAAGCCATGTAAAACAATGGTGTGCAATGGGAAGCAATGCAAAGCAATGCACAGCACATCAACGCAATGCAAACCACTGCAAAGCAAAGAAACGCAATGCACAGCACTGCAAGGCAATGTAATGCGAGGCATCACAGCGCAAAAAACAATGCAACGCAACGCAACGTAATGCAATGCAGTGCAGGGCAATGCGAAGGGGGGGGAATGCAACGGGGGCAGGGGTGCACGGGGCGTCGGCGACGGACGGTGACGGGGCCGTCGAGCCCGCAAACGGGCTGTTTATTTGGTAAGAACGGTTTTTTGAAGGCAGATCTGCCTTCCAAAAATTCTGTAAGAACTGTTTTTTGAAGGCAGATCTGCCTTCAAAAAACCGTTCTTACAGAGTAGACCAGTCTTTCCTCCTTGCAGGTAGAGTGCGAATCCAGTTCCTCAGACGCCGCGAAGGAAGAGCCCCTAAGTGCAAGCACTGTCTGGTGAATGTCTTTTGTCCTGTTTTCGCCGGATCACCGAATGGTAACCTGTTCAAGCATCTGCTTGCTCTGCTGCTATCTCGCTGGTCCATGCGTTCTTTTGCCTGCAGCGGTCTCGCCCAAGAGGTGGTCTTTGGGCTGCCCGAAGAAATAGTCAGGTGACGATTTTTCTGTTGTCTTTTTTGACTATTTGTGGGTCTCTTTTTTTGTGAGTACTTTTTTCGCCAAACATCCTTCTGTAGGGGGACATGCCCGACTCAATCCCATGGCCTGGCACCCGGCAGCAGCCATCCCGGCAACCCTGTCACCGCTTCCCCCCTCTTAGCGGCTCCTCAGCAGGGATGGGGCATTGGCACGTTAGCATCTTCGTTGCCGTGATTAGGGGGCCACAAGCGAACCCTACCCTACCCCCCACGATTTCTGAGGGGGAGGGTGGGGTTCACTTCGCTCGAGAGCTCCCGAACGAAGTGAACCGCACCCTCCCCCTCAGAAATCGTGGGGGGAAGGGGTAAGGCTCGCGTGTGGCCCCCTATCTTCGTTGCCCTGATACGCCCGTGTCGGAACGCAGCACGTGCTGTGCGAAACACGTCAGTGTTCGCGCGCCGCGTGTCGCTTCTGCACGTGCTGGTCCGCGTTTTGGCGATCGCGTCGCGCCAGGCCTACAGTCAAAAACCCTAATAAGGACGCGCGACTTTGCTCAGGGAACCCTTGCGTCCTTGCTTTTCTTTGCTCTTGCGTCCTTGAGGTTTTCGTCGTCGGCCGCCCCCAAAATCCCAACTTGGGCTTCCAAGGGTCTTGCGTCCTTACCGCGCGTCCTTAGTAAGGTTTTTGACTGTGCGTGCTGAGCTCGGTTGTCAACACGCTACGGGCTGTGTGTTGCGCAGCGGGGCGACTAAGGCAAGCGGGACGGGCGGCCCAGTCAAGTGGCCTTGGAGGCGCCCCAAGAAGCCCCAAGAGAGGCTCAATAGAGAGGTCCCAAAGTGATGCCCCGAGCTGCCGAGTCAGTTGGACGACCAACTGTTTTTTTCAGCTGCCCCCTGATCTCTGTGCCCGTTTCTTCTTGCTGACGATGCGGCGCCTCCCTTCTCTCAGGGGCAACTCGAGGAGGGATAGGCTCAGGGGTGGCTACGACGACCCTCGATCTAACGGCGATGTATCGTCGATTCCAGCTCCATGTTCTCCCCCACCTGAGCAGTCCCTAACGTTGCCCCTCATCCTCCAGCTCTCCTGCTTCCGTTGCGACTCGTGCCGCCGCCGCCACTGCAGACGGTGGTGGGAGCTGGTGCTGGCGCTGAAGCTGCAATCCTTCTGCCGCTGCTGTCGTTGGCGGGGATGGTACCGATGCTCATGCCTCGCCTTCCTCGAGCTGCGCCGTCTCATTATGTTTGCTTAGGATGCGGTTCCTGGGATATAGAATTTCAGCATCGGCGCTGGTATATCCGTGGTCGAAAACCAGCCTAATCCAGCATGCTCCCGTTGAGTTCAGCTGAATCCCACTTAATACGACTCAATCGGTTTCAATCCTGGACCCGCCCTAATCTGGCCTAATGGCCCCTTCTTCGGGGCTAGCAGCCCTTACCCAGACATCCTTCGATCTGTTTCTTTTCAATACGCAGCCCCAGAGCTCCCGACCCTCTCCTGGGGGGTCGTGTTCCCCACCGGCTCCGTTTCCGTTTTTGGTGTCCCCGGGCCCGTGGGTGAACCCCAGAGGCGGAAATCGAGGACGCCCGCTCAGGTTGAAGAAATCTTGTCATCGAAGATTTGGAGACTGATGGGCTTGTCTTCCACCACCACCATAAGTTGGAGGGGGCGGCGATGACGCGCTGGCGACGCTGGCGAAGGCGCTCAAGGTTGAACTCCGCATGATAGAACGACGCTCAAGCAACGAGGGACACGGCAACGCCACAGGGCCCGACGGAATTCAACCTTGGACAGTCGGGGTCGCGATCGGTTCAAGGCTGAACGATCGGCGCGGTGCCAAAAACCTTTGCGCGTGACGACGCTGCACGGACCTGCCGTGCAGTCGGACCGGGGTGCAGGGTCGAGGCCAGCTCCGGGAGGTTGCCCCAGAGTTGATGGGCTTGTTTTACACCACCACCACCACCATAAGTTGGAGGGGGAGGGGGTCCTCCTCCTCTTCCTCCTCTACCTCCTCCTCCACCTCCTCCTCCTCCTCCTCCTCCTCTTCCTCTCTCCTCCTCCTTCCTCCCTCCAGCTTACGGTGGTGGTTGTGAAAAACAGGCGCATCAAGAGTTCTTCGTGCATGCTGGGCCTTCTTGTGCATCCTGTGGGAGGGTACCCTCGAGTGCTCTTCACGTTGGCCAGCGGAGGTCTACCGCCAGAATGTCTCCGCATCCACGGCTTCGGAGTCGTGCCCTGGGATCTCGATGAGCGGCGGATATGGACATCTGCCCGCCCGCGTTGGCGGGCAGATGTCCATTTCCGCCGCTCCCCGAGCCCACGGAACACGACCCAGCAGCAGTGGATCTGGCCGTATCCTGGCGGCGCAGGAGGGTCTCATGTTCTTGCAGGATGTCTCCTCACCTCATTCCTCGTCGTCGTCCCCCTCCTCCTCCTCCTGCTCCTCCTCCTCTTCCTCCTCCTCCTCATTCTGGCCCAGGTCCGGCCGTCGCATGCCTTGCCTTCCTCTGGCTGCGCCTGCGCGTCCTGTTGGCGCCCTCGCCCGGGATCTCGGCCCCCCCCCCGCCGCGGGCGCCGAGGGCCTCGAGGAGGCGAGCCTGGCCGAGCAGATCGTGCCGCCGGGAGGGACGCCCCTGCCGGTCGCGTTCGGCATCGTTCCGCCCGTCCCCATCCCCACACCAGACCCCCTCGAGAAGTGACAAAATCCCGAAGCAGGGTTTTTCGCTATCGTCGGCTTCGGCCCCTGGGGGGGCTCGCCAGGGCCCCCGGGGCGGTCAAAAAACGACTCAGGGTGAAACACCCGTCCCAGGGAAAGGGGTCCAGACCTCATCCCCACCAGGCCATGGTTCGCCATGTGGGCAGCGGGTTTGTTGAGGGAAACAGGTCCTGAGAATTTTCGTCGTTTTCGGGCCCTCGGGGCCCTCCACGAGGCCCGGGACTGTCAGAAAATGATTCGGGATGAACTGCTCCCAGGGTAATGTCCCAGGGTCCAGGACCCGTTTCCCTCAGGACCCGTTTCGCCCATGCCAATATGGTACCTCAGACCCACCATCATACACCAGTTGGGGCTAGGATAGGCCCCTCGAAGCCCGAAGGGAACAGCCTACTTCTCCATCTAGGGGGGCAAATCGGCCAGTGGTGCCGACGCCGTGCCAGTGGGGAGGGGGATCGCTTAAAGGATGCTCACGTGTTTCTCTCCTTCCTCGGCGGAGGCAAGAGGGGTGGACAGCCAAGGGGCGGGCACTACACGTGTCTCAGATAAGCTTTGAACAATGTCTTCGCTTGCGCAATACTTGTGTACACATAACGGGGGGCCAGACCCGGGGGCCCCAGGGGGCCCTCTAAGATCGCCCGAAGACGGCCTTGGACTGCCAGAAATCGCCCTTCGGACCGCCAAAACAACCAATGTCAGTAGAGATGACCCCAGAATTAGCCCCAGACTCTTCAAGAGGCTTCCCAGACGCCCCAAGAGCCTTCCAAGAGGCCTCCCAAGAGGGCCCGAAGAGGCACAATCGCAGATTTTCCGTAGGTTTTTGAAGGAGTTTCGAGTTCTCGCCTTTTCAGTTTCCGGACGCTCCACGACTGTCCGAGAGGCCCCAGTGCCTGCTCCAACACAGCCCAAGAGGCCTCCAAGAGGGCGCCAAGACGGCCCAAGAGGGCCCCGAAACGGCGCCCGAGGCGTCCAAGACGGCCCAAGAGCTTGTCAAGACGGCCCCGAGAAGGGCACAGGAGGGGTAAACCGAACCGACAATCCGAGCTTCACCTCGAGAGGCCCCCTGGAGGGCCCCAAGGGCCTTCCAAGAGGCCCCCAGGAGGCCCCCGCGAGGCCCACACGCGGGACGGACGCGCGCTCGTCTCGCGGTGGTCGGCGCCTCGGCGGTCTCTGCGCCCGAGCCTCGCCAGTCTCGGGCTGCTCCTGCCGTGGTTCCAAGAAGGGCAAAAAAGGTACAGGCACGATTTCTCCTCCTCCTCCTCCTCCTCCTCCTCCTCCGCACTCCTCCCTCCTTCTCCTCCTCCGCCCTCCTCCCTCCTCCCTCTTCCTCGTAAAGTGAATTCACGCCGCCTCGTCGGGCGGCAGGCTCCGGAGCGGCGGCGTCTTCGCGAGCGCTTCGAGGCCTCCAAGAAGGAGCGTGGTTTCTCGGAGGTCCGCGCGGACTTCTTGGATCGGCGCTGGGCCCCCCTCCCTGGGCGCGGAGCGCGCCAGGGGCTGCGCTGGAATGCCGTTTTTTTGGTTCCTCTGATCAAGGGTTAAGTCGGGCCTGTCCCTATACAGGAGGAGTATTCAAGAATAGTCAAGACATAGTTTGGGGAGGAATTTTAGAGTTTTTTGTTTTTCCAATATATATATATACATATAGGCAGTATTCTTTGAGTTGTCTTTATTTTTCGCGTGAAGTCTCTCTGTAGAGGGACAGGCCCGACCTAACTCTAATCAAGGGAGGAGAAACCGCCCTGGCCCCCGTACTTGGAGTTTACCAGACGGCCCTGGGCGTTTACTGAACAGCCCTGTCCCGTTCGATTCCTGCCCTGGGTGCGCGTACTAACGGCTTCGCATGTTGGGGTGCTTCCAGTTGGACCGAGGTACAGTGGGGGCGCGCATTCAGAAGCCATACGCTTTTCGTCAGGGTATCCCGGGTTTCCGCGCTCCTCGCGCTGCGCGGTGACTTCCCGCAGCCGTTGAAGGAGCTGCTGCGTTCAGGGTGCTCCGGGTTTCCCCTCAGGTGTACCTCGCGCATGGGTTCTCAGAGTTGGTTTTCTTGCAAGGGTTTCTTGCGGCCGCGCCCGCACTGTATAGGAGCGAAGTCAGTTCGGGGAGGGTGCCCTCATGTTCTTCGTGTTTTTGCTGGATGCTCTTGGGCATCCTGGGGGAGGGGGGTGCCCTCGAGTGATCTGATGGTTTGGGGTGCTCTGGCCGGCGGAGGGTCTCGTGTTCTTAAAGGATGTTCTTCTGTCCTAGGTCCGACCGTATCATATTTTTGTTGTTGTTGTTGTTGTTGTTGTTGTTGTTGTTGTTGTTGTTGTGGTTGTGGTTGTGGTTGTGGTTGTGGTTGTGGTTGTGGTTGTGGTTGTGGTTGTGGTTGTGGTTGTGGTTGTGGTTGTGGTTGGTGGTTGTGGTTGTGGTTGTTGTTGTTGTGGTTGTGGTTGTGGTTGTGGTTGTGGTTGTGGTTGTGGTTGTGGTTGTTGTTGTTGTTGTTGTTGTTGTTGTTGTTGTTGTTGTTGTTGTTGTTGTTGTTGTTGTTGTGGTTGTTGTTGTTGTTGTTGCTGCTGTTGTTGGTGTTGTGGTTGTGGTTGTTGTTGTGGTTGTGGTTGTTGTTGTTGTTGTTGCTGCTGCTGCTGTTGTTGTTGTTGTTGTTGTTGTTGTTGTTGTTGTTGTTGTTGTTGTTGTTGTTGTTGTTGGTGTGTGTGTGTTTTTCCCTCCTACCTGGTGGTCTGGACCCCGTCGACCTGTGCTCCCTTCCCTCGGCGTCCGTGCTGCTGCAGCGGGCCTCGTCGCGGCAGCCCCCCTGGGAGCGGGCGCGGGGCCTCGCGAGGGGCGGCGTGTGCCGATGCGGTAGGGGCCTCGGACCGGGAACGGTTGGGCAAGGAATCGCTTCGAACGCGGCCACCCCTCCTCCTCCTCCTCCCCCTCCTCCTCCTCCTCCTCCTCCTCCTCTCCTCCTCCTCCCCCTCCCTCCTCCCCTCCTCCTCCTCCTCCTCCTCCTCCTCCTCCTCCTCCTCCTCCTCCTCCTCCTCCTCCTCCTCCTCCTCCTCCCCCCGCCCCCCGCGCTCCAGGTGCCCTTCACGGCGGTGGCCAGGGTGCTCCTGGCAGTCCTGTGCTCGAAGGCCGCCTGCCAGCCGCGCTGGCGCCTCCTCGTGTCGGTGATTCTCCTCCGGGGCGGGGCCTTATCCCGCGACCCCGTCGCGTTGGGAAAAAAGCGCGACAGCAGGTTGTTTCGGTACCTTTGGCCTCGGGGGGCCCTTACAGGGCCTCAGGACCGTCAAACAACGGCTCAGGATGAAAATCCGGTCCCAGGGAAGGGGTGCAGACCTCGTGGGGTCGACGCGGTAACAAAAATCACGACGTCGGGGTCTGGGTCCATAAGCGCCGCTTGGGGGGTCGATGCTCTTGGCGGACCTCCAGGGGCGGTGGATATGGACACATTCGGGCCCCCGGGGGCCACAACATGTTCACATCCGCGGCCCGCTGGGGCACCTGGACGTCGGTTTCCAGGCTGTGAGGTCGCGCGTCAATGCCCTCGTCTCGCGGTATCGTTTAACGGGCCCCCGTCCCCATCCCCATCCTCATCCCCTTCGAGACCCTACCAAATTTCCACCCCAGTTGGGGATATGCCCCTCGAAACCCGAGGGGAACGGCCTATATCCCCATCGAGGGGGGTAAATCGGCCAGTGGGGCCCAGGCCACGCCGCTGGGGATGGGGGTCGGTAAACGATGCTCAGTCTCCAATGCAGCGCGTCGCGCTGGTGGCCCGCGTAAACTGCGGCCCATGGTCGCTGCGTCATCTCGCGTAGGACCTGTTTTTGATCGTCGCTCAGTTGGCCAGAGCTTGCTGCCATGCAGGCAAGCCTGTGGAAGGACACTGCGCGAGAGCACAGCCGCTCTCGCTGGCTCCCTTCTGTTTTGCTCAGGTACGCGTCGCGCGGCTTCCAATCGTGCGTCGTATCGAAGGGCTTTTGTGGATAAGAGTACGTCTCGGCATCTACCAGCCATACTTCTACGATGTGTGCGTTGCGTTCCCAGGGGCGACGAGCGCGGTGAGAAATCTGATAGTACGGTGGAGGCGTTGATTAAGGAATAGTTTCAGGAGGCGCCAGACCCTGGAGGATTCCTTATACAATGAGGGCGGCGGTGATATCCATGGCCGATCCACGATTGAAATTCCACTGGCTTCCAGACCCTGGATTCCTTACCTAAGGGTTCCTTATCCAATGCCCCCTCCGTAGAAGTTCCGTGGTGGGCGCTCTCTGGCCATACCGCTCGGGAAGCGATAACGGTTGGAACGGAAGTGACCCCAACTGGGAAATCGGTTTCGGTTCCGGTTCGTGTCGTGCGTGCGGGCGAGGCGAAGCTGCGCGAGTTCCATCCTCAGTAGAGGCCATCTATTGCCAAAAGGGCCGCCCCCCGAGCGCCGGGCGCAGCCCCCGGTTGTCCTGGTGGTTGTCCCGGCGGCTGTGCCCCGGAGGTTGTCCCCGCGGTTGCCCCGCTGGTTGCCCCGCCGGTTGCCCCGCTGGTGGCCCCGGTGGATGCCCCGATGCCTGTCTCGATGTCTGTCTCGATGCGCCCAGATGGACCTCCTCGGCAACACTCCAACATACTTATACTATATGTGCGTCGCCCCCCCCAGGGGCGACGCGCGCACCGAGAAATCTTATAGTGTATGCGTCGTGGCGGGCGCTTTCTGGCCACACCGCTCGGGAAACGATATACTACAAGATGGGTATACTATATGTTCGGGTCGGACGCGCGCCTCCAAGGAGGACATATAGTATTAGTATGTCCATGTGCGTCCCATCCGTGGGGCTGCTCTGCGGCCCGGAGGCCGCGCCGGCGAGTCGACAGCAACGCCCACAGCCAAGGGGAAACAGACAGACCGAGCGCACGCCCGGGCGCTCCACTCCGCGGCCCAAGGGGGGCGAGGAGAGGCCGAGGGGCTGCGCAGGTGCCTGGCTCGGTCGCTGCCGCACCGTCGTGTGTGGAGCGCCGCGACTCTGCAGCGACAAGGTGGCCCGAGAGGTCCATCTGCGAAGGGGTGCGAACATGACGTGGAGGAGCTGGCCGAGGGGGAGGGGAAGGGGCATGTGGGAATACGAGAGGAGAGAGAGAGAGAGAGAGAGGGAGAGGGAGGGAGAGAGAGAAAGAGAGAGAGAGAGAGGGCGAGAAAGAGAGAGAGAGAGAGAGGTGGAGGGGGAAGGGAGTAGGGATTGGGGAGAGGTGGAGAGGAGGAGAGGGTGACTGAGAGGGGGGGTCGCGACTTTAGGGCTCATCATGTCTGAGAGCACCGGAACCGGTGATGGCGCCAGACCATCAGGCACAGGGTGCGTAGCGACGTATCTCTTCACAGCATTGCTGAGTTTGGGGATGGCGATACACTGCGCCGCTTGGTGAGAACATGCATCCGCACGTGGACTGACCGGGAGCCGCAGGGTAGCCGCCGGTTTCCAGAATGAAGGCGAGGGGGTCGGAGGAGAACATTCGAGGAACCACCTCACCCCATCGCCATCACCACTGGTCCCCTGCTTCCCGCCTCCACACTTTAATAGGATGAGTACTATTATCCCTCTTCCCCTGAAGCTGCCTGGAAGATCTCCCGCCCCCTCTGCGTGCTGTTTTTGTTTGTGACGCAGGCTTTCAAGCACTTTACCAAACAGCGAAGACAGATAGGTTTCCAGTGGTCTCAAAAGAGAGCATGATGACTCCCCAGGGGGGTCTGGGCAGGGTGCCGCGGGAATCCGGGGACTCGCCATTTTCATTGCCAGGACCCACATTCTGACTGCCTGGAGCCAACAGGACACCACTCCCAGGCCACATTTTGAATGCCCGGAGCCAACTGTAGGCCACTTCGTGTTCTTCGTGCTCCCAGAACACCATTCCCAGGCCACATTCTGAATGCCCAGAGCCAACTGTAGGCCACTTCGTGTTCTTCGTGTTCCCAGAACACCATTCCCAGGCCACATTCTGAATGCCCAGAGCCAACTGTAGACCACTTCGTGTTCTTCGTGTTCCCAGAACACAATTCCCAGGCCACATTTTGAATGCCCGGAGCCAACTGTAGGCCACTTCGTGTTCTTCGTGTACCCAGAACACCATTCCTGTACAATATTGGAGAGGCCTGACCGCCGGTGTCGCCGACCCTGATCGAAAGGGCTAGGAGTGGGGGGAGGAAGCGGAGGAGGAGGAGGAGGAGGAGGAGGAGGAGGAGGAAGAGGAGGGGAGGAGGGGGAGGGGGATGATGATGATGATGATGATGATGATGATGATGATGATGATGATGATGATGATGATGATGATGATGATGATGATGATGATGATGATGATGATGATGATGAGATGAGGAAGGAGAGATGAGGAGGATGAGGAGGAGGAGGAGGAGGAGGAGGAGGGAGGAGGAGGAGGAGGAGGAGGAGGAGGAGGAAGAGGAGGAGGAGGAGTGCATCCTTTGTGTGCCCGCTCGAAGAAAGTGCGCCCCGGGAGTGTGATATTCTGACTTGGGACGTGCTCCCGGAAGAGGAAGAAGTGCATCTCGGGCGTGCCCGCTCGAGGAAAATGCGCCCTAGGGGGGTGGTATTTTGACTCGGGCCCGCTCCCGGGACGCCTCTGCGGGAGGAGGAGGAGGAGGAGGAGGAGGAGGAGGAGGAGGAGGAGGAGGAGAGGACAGGAGGAGGAGGAGGAGGAGGAGGAGGAGGAGGAAGGAGGAGGAGGAGGAGGAGGAGGACCAGGAGGAGGAGGAAGTGCATCCCGTGCGTGCCCGCTCGAGGAAAGTGCGCCCCGGCGGGCGTCGTATCTGCCCCGGCCCCCCCCCCCCCCCCCTGCGGGGAAGGGATCAAAGGGAAGGGGCTTCCCTTCGACTCCACTACGACGTCGTTTAATTTCGCTTTGGGTAGCGCGCTTGAGGAGGAGAGCCCTGGGAGGGGGAGAACGGAGACGACGGAGACGACGAGTCGAACGGAGAAGCCCCTCTCACACGCCGACAGGGTCGGCGGATTTTGATTGCCCAGAGCCAATCGTGGGCCACTTCGTGGTCTTCGTGTTCCCAGAACGCCAGTCCTGTGCAATATTTTGAATGCCCGAGCTGAGGCAGGCTGAGGCCGAGGCAGGCTGAGGCCGAGGCAGGCTGAGGCTGAGGCTGAGGCACGCCGAGGCAGGCTGAGGCTGAGGCTGAGGCAGGCTGAGGCTGAGGCAGGCTGAGGCTGAGGCTGCAGCAGGCTGAGGCCGAGGCAGGCTGAGGCTGAGGCTGAGGCAGGCTGAGGCTGAGGCAGGCTGAGGCTGAGGCTGAGGCAGGTTGAGGCTGAGGCTGACGCCGAGGCAGGCTGAGGCTGAGGCTGAGGCTGAGGCTGAGGCTGGTGCTGAGGCTGAGGCTGAGGCTGAGGCTGAGGCTGAGGCAGGCTGAGGCAGGCAGGCTGAGGCTGAGTCCGAGGCAGGCTCAGGCCGAGACAGGCTGAGGCTGAGACTGAGGCTGAGGCTGAGGATGAGGCCGAGGCAGGCCGAAGCCGAGACAAGGTGAGGCTGAACGGGGGGGGGAGAGGGAAGGGGGGGGAGGAGGGGAGGCTGAGACTGAGGCTGAGGCCGAGGCAGGCTGAGGCCGAGGCAGGCTGAGACTGAGGCTGGAGGCTGAGGCAAGCCGATGCAGGCTGAGGCTGAGGCTGAGGCTGAGGCTGAGGCTAAGGCAGGCTGAGGCTGAGGCAGGCTGAGGCTGAGGCTGACGCAGGCGGAGGCCGAGGCAGGCTGAGGCTGAGGCTGAGGCAGGCCGAGGCTGAGGCCGAGGCAGGCTGAGGCTGAGGCTGAGGCAAGCCGAGGCAGGCTGAGGCTGAGGCTGAAACTGAGGCAGGTTGAGGCATCCGTAGGGATCCATGGGAATCCTTAGGAATCCCGAGGAATCCCTAGGAATCCGTAGGCATCCTGAGGAACCCGTAGGCATAGTTAAGCATCTTCAGGAATCCTTAGGAATCCTTAGGATTCCTCAGGAATCCTTAGGGATCCTTAGGAATCCATAGGAACCCGGATTCCTAAGGATTCCTAAGGTTTCCTAAGGATTCCCATGGATTCTTGAGGATGCCTAAGGATGCCTTAGGAATCCCTAGGAATCTTTAGGATTCCATTGGATCCTAAGGCCGTTGCCACTGCGACTGTCATTGCGAATGCGACTGCGACTGCGAGAACAGCAGAATTCTACAACTGGATTCTCACCTGAATCTTAAGGGGAATGCTTCCATATATGCTTATACACATCGCTGTTAGGTTGCTTTGCAGGGATAATCTTATGGTTTTTCACAGTCCGACTGTATTCGGTATAAAAGGTACTCCCGCTGCAGCGTGGGCTTCATTTTCGAATCGGTGCTTTGCTCCCGTCGTTCAGAATGGCGCTCTCGTCCCAGCGCGGGCCACTTTTCTGGATCCGAGTCTTGCTTCATTGTGGCCCCCCCCGTCATTTCCCCTCCTCCCCCTTCCACTGGTCCTCCTGTACCTCCCGCTCCTTCCGGTTCAGTTTCTGTTGCTGCTATCCGTCTTGCCCCAGCGCGGGCAGCTTCTCTGAAATTGAGTCTTTCCTTGCAGGAATCCAGAGACCCCCAGCAGGTTTACTGACAGAGATCATGCCATTGCTGGTATGGCTCCAGGCAAGCATCCGAAGAAAAGATCTCGCCATGGTGGCGGAGCCGTGGTCCCGACCCTCCCAGTCCACAGGGTCGGGCTCCGCGGCTCCCTCTCCCGCCAGCGGCGCGGGGAGCCCCAGCAGCCTGGGGCCGGCCGCCGGTGCGGGAGCCGCAGCAGGGCCTGCCGGGCCCGGCTCCAGCGAGGGCGAAGAGTGGGAGCTCGTCGAGGTCCATCGAGGCTGGAGGAGAGTGGCGAGGCAGCTACGCAAGCTGTTCAGGCTGAGGAGGACCTGGGCAGCGCTGGGCCAGCACCTGAAGGATTTCACGAAGCTGCGCGCGAACCGCCGCTGAGATGGCGGAGGAGCGCGTGCAGGCTCTAGAGCAGCAGATGATAGCGCTGGCCCAGGAGCTGCAGAACCGCCAGCAGAGGGAGAACGATCTCACGGCCGAGGTGCAGCGGCTCGGCCGTGTGGCCGAGGCTAGACCACGGGTGGACGGGCCTGTGCCACAGCCTCGAGCCGAGTCGCTCGTGGACACCCGCACGCTGGGCAAGCCAGACGTGTTCACGGGCGAAGAGCACAAGTGGAACGATTGGAAGGTGATCTTCAAGGCGTACTGTGGCGTCGTGAACGCCGACTTGCTGGCAGGGATGCGACTGGCAGAGAGCGCTGACGAGGCCTCAGTTCAGAACGATGACTTCCTCGAGGAGAACATGAGGCAGGCCTCGCAGCAGCTGTATTACATCTTGCTCCTCCTCTGCCGGCAGCATCCCCTGACGACGATCGTGAATGCTGGCGAGAATGAGGGCTTCCAGGCTTGGCGCAAGCTGGTTGAATACTACGAACCGAATGCGAGGTCCCGCATCGCGGGGCAGCTGCTGAATCTCCTGAACTTCTCGTTCACTGGCGATGTCGAGGACCGGCTGGCGCTGTTCGAGCGAGAGCTCCTCAGGTACGAGCAGAGGAGCGGCGAGGCCATCGCAGCCTCCATGAGGATCGGCATCGTCCTTCGGCAGCTCGAGGAAGGCCCTCTACGCCAGCACCTCTTGCTCAATGCGACCAGGCTGGTGGAGTGGCAGGACTTCCGACGCGAGGTCACCGACATCCGCCGTGCCCAGAGCGCCATCGCCCCGGTGCCCGTGCCCATAGACCTGAGCGCGTTCACCAAGGGTGACGGCAAGGGCACGTTCAAGGGCGACGGCAAGGGCAAGAGCAAGTCCAGTGGCAAGGGCAAGAGCAAGGGCGACAGCAAGGGCAAGTCCAAGTCCGACGGCAAGAGCAAGACCAGCAGCAAGTCACATGGTCAGCAGCTCGGGCCACTCTGCTGGGGCTGCGGCGGTCGCGGCCGCACTCAGCGTGAATGCCCGAGCAAGCACAGGGGGGCGTTGGCGAGCATGGAGCAGACGCTGGCTCGCATCAACGCCTCCCAGTCGACGAGTACGACCGTGCCATCGGCGGCCAGCTCTATCTCGACGGCTGCGACTACGAGGCTGAGTCCGGCGACGGCGATGTCCGGCACGAGCTCTCGACAGGTCGCAGCGCTCTACCTGAACGACGCGGACGGGCTGGTCAGCTACCCGTTCGCGAACCTCCACTCCCTCAGCATCTACGACCCGGGGCCGGACAAGGCGGACGTGGTCGACTCTGCGACCGGCGCGGCCCTGGACCTGAACAGGATCCACGGCAACTCGGGTGCGGAGGAGGTCGAGCTCAACGGCATCTTGCGTGTGGGCATCGACTCGTGTGCGGCGGCATCGGTGCTGCCGCGTGGCTCGTGTGCGGACTACCCGGTGCACGAGGGCGGCCAGGCGATCTCGTACAAGACCGCCTCTGGCCACTACGTGAACGACGAGGGCGAGAAGATCCTGGTGGGGACGATGCCTGGGGCTTCTCAGGCACGCGCTGCCAAGTTCAGGGTGGCGGGCATCAGCAAGCCGTTGCTGAGCGTCGCGGAGATGGTCGACTCTGGCCATCGGCTCGTCTTCGACTCGGAGGGCGGGCAGGACATTAGCTACGCGTGCCTCAAGACCAGCGGAGACGTTGTCAGGTTCTGCCGCAGGAATAAGGTCTACGAGATGGATATGCACGTCGACCCGTACGTGCCGGAGGTCTGCCCGGTCGAGGTGGCAGGCCACGAGCTTCCCGAGGGTGGGGCCGGCCAGCCAGGCGCGGCTCACGAGGAGGTCGCCGAGGGCCCGCCGGCGCGGCCGGCGAGGGGGCCCGCGGCGCCGACGGCGGCCGAGCGAGCCGCGCACGAGGTGCTGCACGAGCCCTACAGGGTATGGTGCCGGGAGTGCGTCTCCGGCAGAGGCCTGTCAGCAGGCCATCAGACGAAGGACCACCAGGAGTCAGCGCTCGCGGTGGTTGGCATCGACTACGGCTACCTCGGTGAACGAGAGGACGCTACGCCGCTGCTGATCGGGAAAGATTCGAAGCAGCGTTGGTTCCACGCGTCGGTGGTGCCAGCTAAGGGGACGCAGCATCCCTGGCCGGCAAAGTCGTGGTCCAGGAGGCTGGCTTCGGCTGGCCACAAGCGCTTCGTCTTCCGCTCAGACGGCGAGGCGCCGCTCGTCGCCCTGAAGACCCGCATCGGGGCCAAGCTCAAGGAGGAGCACGGCATCGAGACGGTGCCCGCGGAGAGCGCGGTCGGCGACTCTCAGGGCAACGGCCTGGCCGAGCACGCGGTGCGCGAGGTCGAGGCCAAGGTGAGGACGGTGCGGGCGCAGGTGGACGACCTCCACGGCGTGAGCATTGGCGTCGAGCACCCAGTGACCCCGCGGATGGTCGAGTTCGCAGCCATGTCCATCAACCTGGGCAGGCGGGGCGCTGACGGCCGCACGGCTTGGGAACTTCGGCGCGGCCGCCCCTTCAACAAGGACCTGGCTTGCTTCTCGGAGAAGGTCCTGTATCTCCCAGGGGGCAAGCGCAAGGCTGGGATCGAGGACAAGTTCCTCGCTGGGCTCTACCTGGGGCCCACGCTTCGGACGGACGAGGTCTACATTGGCACGGAGTTGGGCGTACTGCGGGCCAGGGCCTTCAAGCGGTTGACGGTCGAGCAGCGGGCCGACAAGGACCTGCTGAACAGCCTCGTGGGGAAGCCGTGGGCGCCGGTGCCGACGGACGTGGAGGTGGACGAGGTGCCGGTGGCCATCGAGATCCGAGCGCCGGTGCCAGCGCCGGTCGCGCCTTTGGGCGGACCTCTGGCGCCCGTCCCCGAGGCTGGGGACCTCCCGCCCCGGGCTCTCCGAGTCGGGCGACCACCGGCAGGACCGCGGGCCGTCTACATCAGGAAGGACGTCGAGATCGCGAAGTACGGGCTCTCCCCGGGCTGCTACGGCTGCGCCGCGATCCTCAACGGCGCCCGGGCGCAGGCTCACTCAGCCGAGTGCCGCGCTCGGATCGAGCAGGCGATGCAGGACGACGAGGAGGCAAAGCAGAGGCTCGAGGATGCCCGGGAGCGGAAGCGGCATCGCACTGACGTCGCCGGGCCTGTCTATCAAGAGGGCGGCTCGTCAGGCAGCGGCGGTCCAGCCCCAGCTCAGCAGGTGCCGCCAGCACCCGAGGCCGCGGCGGCGGCTGACGCGGCGATGGCTCCGGCACCACACGACCCCGGCAACGACGACATGCAGGAGGAGATCGGTGCCCTCCTGCTCTCTCTCGGCTACAGCGGGCGCAAGGCCGACGTGATGGAGGTCTTCTGCCCGAATAGGCTTGTGGGCTTTGCCCCCCTCTTCGGTCTGGTTCACGGCGGCTCGTTCGACCTGAGGGTTGGCTGGGACCTGACCGACCGCCAGCAGCAGCGACAGTGCCGGGAGCTGATCGAGCACTTCGAGGTGTACTTCCTCTTGGGCAGTCCTCGCTGCGCGCCGTTCTCCATGCTGAAGTACCTGAATGAGGACACGGAGAAGCAGCGTGAGGCCTACGCCATCGGGTACGAGCACTTGAGGTTCGTGATGGAGCTCTACACGCTGCAGGTGAAGCACGACCGCACGTTCTTGCACGAGCACCCCTGGAGCGCGGACAGCTGGGACCTGGACATCGTGAAGGATGTGATGGCTCTCCCGGGTGTCGAGGTCGGGCGAGGCGACCAATGCGTGTTCGGCCTGGCGGTTGCGGACGCGCACGGCGACAGGCTCGCCAAGAAGCCGACAGGGTGGATGAGTGATAACAAGGAGGTGTTGGATGAGGTCTGCAAGCGCTGCCCCAATGATACTGGCATTGGCAGCCGCCGCGAGCATTCCACCTTCGTCGGCCGCAACATGCGTGTGGCGGAGAGGTACCCGGTCAAGCTCCTCCGCGCCATCCTCCGTGGCCTCCGCCGTCACCTTAGCAACAAGAAGGTGCTCACGCTTTCGGCCCTGGATGCTGGGCCGAACGTGGCGGATGAGGAGATCAGCTTGAAGGACTTCGTCGGGAAGTGGCGCGACACGCTGAGGACCGAGTTCTACGACGACCTCACCGGCCTCCCGCTGGACCCCACGCGGGTGAAGGCCGCGAGGCGCCTGGAGATGGATTTCATGGCGCAGCTTGGCGTGTGGGTCTACGCGAGGGAGGAGGACTGTCAGCGCGAGCTTGGGCGGAGGCCTCTCAGTGTGCGCTGGGTTGATATCGACAAGGGCGACGCCGACCGGCCGGATCGCAGATCCAGGCTCGTCGTGCAGGAGACCAAGGCGCAGAGCACCATCGCCGGGGGCGACATTGGCGCGGTGTTTGCGGCGACCCCGCCGCTAGAGTGCCTCCGGCTCATCTGCAGCATGGTGATGTCGAGCGACCCGTCCGAGGGCCGCGTGCTGCGCTTCTTGGACATCTCGCGGGCACACCCGCACTGTGATATCAAGAGGACGGTCTACATCAAGCTTCCAGAGGAGGATCCGATGTCGCAGGAGATCGGTACGTGTGGGCTCTTGCGGATGGCGCTCTACGGGACGCGCGACGCTGGCCAGAATTTCGAGCTCGCGACTGCCGAGACGGTCATCGGTGCTGGCTGCGACCAGTCGGCCTTCTCGCCTTGCGTGTACTGCCACAAGGACCTCCAGGTGAGCTTCTTCCACCACGGCGACGACTTCGTGCTCGAGGGCTCTCGGGGCGGGACGGAGTCGATCTGCGAGGCCCTGAAGACGAAGTTCATCGTGAAGGACAGGGGCGTGCTCGGGCCGGCGCCTACCGACGCAAAGGGGATCACGTTCCTCAACAGAGTAATGCGCTGGCGAGACCGATGGTGCCAAGGGGGCGAGGCCATCGAGTACGTGGCGGATCCCAGGCACGCGCAGATCTTGCACGCGCAGCTTGGAATGGACCCCCGCACCACGAAGTCATTGAGCACGCCAGGGCTGAGCCAGAAGCTTACACCTGAGGTCGAGCGCGAGCTGAACGAGCACGAGGCGGCAGAGTACCGCAGTGCGTGCATGAGGCTGGGCTACTTGGCGCTCGATCGGCCAGGGGTGCAGTTCGCGGCCAAGGAGTGCGCTCGCGGCATGCAGAGGCCGACAGAGCGACACCTCCGCCTTCTGAAGCGCGCTGGGCGATTCTTGATCGGGGCGCCGCGGGCCATCTGGAAGTGGGGCCGACAGCGGGCACCCACAGTGATGGACATCTATTCGGACACCGATTGGGCAGGCTGCCCGATCGCGCGGAGGAGCACCAGTTCGGTCGTGATCAAACATGGGCAGCACCTGATCGTTACGGCATCGACGACTCAGATCCCCATCTCCATGAGTTCGGGGGACGCTGAGTTCTACGGCTGTGTGCGGGCGGCCAGCAGGGCCATCGGCATGCAGTCACTGTGCCAGGGCCTAGGCAGGGACGTGAGCCTTCGCATCTGGAGCGACTCGGCAGCTGCTCTTGGCATCATGCAACGACGAGGCTGCGGCAAAGTCCGACACCTCGAGACGCCGACGCTGTGGGTGCAGAAGGCACTCAAGGACGGACGGTTCCAACTGGCTAAGGTTCCCGGGAAGTCGAACCCGGCGGACCTGGGGACGAAGTTCCTCGACCAGGCGGCGATGCTCCGAGGGCTGGAGATGATAAATGTCAAGCTCTCGGACGCGCCCCTCTCGAGTGCCCTTCAGGCGAAGGTCTGAACTGAGGGGCACGATCGGCCATTTTGGCCTGGCCATTTCGGCCTGCAGTCTTTCGCTCCGCGCTGTCATTGCCTTGGACGGGCTACGGCCGTCAGCGCGGCTATTGCGTGTTTTTTGATTGCAGTGCTCGACCAACGCCTTGGTCCAGAGCGCTGTGCACTGACAATGAGTTTCGGAGCTTTTCGGGATTCGAGTATCGTGCCTGGCTGAAGAGCTAGGCGGCACGAAGGGGGCTGCAGGAATCCAGAGACCCCCAGCAGGTTTACTGACAGAGATCATGCCATTGCTGGTATGGCTCAAGGCAAGCATCCGAAGAAAAGATCTCGCCATTCCTCCTCGCTGTTTTTTTTCAAATGCCTTCCTCCGCCTTTCCCGGGTCCTCCTTTTCCTCTCGATCCGTCCGCGTTAGTTCCTGCTGCTGTTGTTCGTCCTCATCCTTTCCCTTCCGCTCATCCTTCTGCTCACCCACCACCTCCTACTCCTGTGCACGCAGCTCCAATTCTCCGAGTGCGCATAACACGAAGTGGTCTTTCTGTGTGAGTCACAGGTCGGTTATGACATGCCTCCGCGGATAGAGAAAAATCAGCGCCATGGGAAGGGATGGGAGGGAGGGGTATACAGTAATGTCAGATGAGGCGCAAGCGCACCTAGCTTGTCCGTCCTCTTTCGGCCACTGGCCCGCAACGCACTCGCCCTGGAAGACGGATAGCTCTCCTGGGGCAGGCACCTGGAGCGGAAGGCATTGAAGGTTGCAGCGCTCGCCATGGTGAACGCGCATACCTCACACATGCTTCCGACACTGACCCATCCTGCGCAGGGACAACGTGATGCGGCCGTCGCCCGGCGTCCTTGGTTCTTGTCCCAGCACTCGTCCATGATCCCATACCCCTGACGCGTGATTTTTTCACAACGTCGACCCCAGAGGTCTGGACCCCTTCGCTGGGACAGGTTTAGTTTTTTGACGGTCCTGGGGCCTGGTGAGGGCCCCCAGAGGCCGAACATGATAGGTTTTTCATTCTGAGTCGTTTTTTGACGGTCTCTGGGCCCAGGAGGGACCCCCGGAGGCCGAAAAGAGCGAAAATTGTCCGCCCTCCTCCTCCTCCTCCTCCTCCTCCTCCTTCTCCTATTCGTCCTCCTCCTATTCGTCCTCCTTCTCGTCCTCCTCCGTCCCCCGATGGGACCGAGGAATGCCATGCGGCCCGCTTCGGCCTGAACTCGTTCGATACCGGTGTTTGCAGGAAAGAGTTCCTTCCTGCTTTACGCGGCCCTGGCCGCGGCGCAGTCGCCGCAACACCCGCTGGCAGAGGTCTGCCGCAGCAGAGCTTGGACCCCTAGCATACATATCTTCCCGCAGGGGCATCTCAGTTTTTTGTCTTTGGACTAGGAGCCCGCCCCCAGGCGCCTTTACCGTTGTATACCTCGTCCCCCTCCTCCTCCTCCTCTTCCTCCTTCTCCTCCTCCTCCTCCTCCTCCTCCTCCTTCCCCCTCCTCCTCCTCCTCCTCCACCTCCTCCTCCTCCTCTCTCCTCCTCCTCCTCCTCCCCCTCCTCCTCCTCCTCCTCCTCTCCTCCTCCGCCACCTCCTCCTCCCCTCCTCTTCCTCCTCCTCCTACTCCTCCTCCCCTCCTACCTCCACCTCCTCCTCCTCCCCCTCCTCCTCCTCCTCCTCCTCCTCCTCCTCCTCCTCCTCCTCCTCCTCTTGCTCGTCCTGCTGCTGCCGCTGCCGGTCCGCTGCCGACCCTGCGCCGCCCACCACCTGCGGGAGCACCCTCGGTGCCCCGCGCCCAGCTCGGCAACGACGACGACGCTTTCATCCACCTGCAGAGGGCGCGCCGCCGCCTCCACCATGCGTCCAGACTGCTCTTCGGGGGGGCGCCGATGATGATGTCATCAGGAGGAGGAGGAGGAGGAGGAGGAGAGGAGGAGGAGGAGGAGGAGGAGGAGAGGAGGAGAGGAGGAGGAGGCGGAGGTGGAGGAGGAGAGGAGGAGGAGGAGGAGGAAGAGAGGAGGAGGAAGAGGAGGAGGGGGGGGAGGAGGAGGAGGGGGAGGAGGAAGAGGAGGAGGAGGAGGAGGAGGAGGAGGAGGAGAGGAGGAGGAGGAGGAGGAGGAGGTGGACGAGGAGGGGACGAGGAGGGGGAGGAGGAGGGGAGGGGGGAGGAGGAGGAGGAGGAGGAGGAGGAGGAGGAGGAGGAGGAGGAGGACGGGGAGGAGGAGGATGAGGAGGAGGAGGAGGAGGAGGAGGAGGAGGAGGACCCGACGCATCCGATGCCGAGGGAGGGAGTTTGAGAATTTCTGGTTCGAGGCTCTCAGTTTTCGAGCGTTTTCGTCGGTCCTCGGCCGATGGACAGCATCGGGACGCGTTCCCGCGGCTGGGCCTCGCCGAGAGGCATCCGGGGGTGTCCAGATTGTCCCGAACGGGCGCGGGAGACCCGAGGTATGACTCGAAGCCAAGCGACGATGATCGTTGAGGGGGCAGGCCTTCTCGGAAGGCGGCGGGACCTCTCAGAAGCCATCTGGCCTTCTGTCAAGGGAGGAAAATCCACCTGGACTGGACAGTTGGCGTTTACTAAACGGCCCTGGGCGTTTCCTCAACAACCCTGCCCTGTTTGACTCCTTCTCTGGGTGCGTTTACTAAACGGCTTCATGTGTCGGGTTGGTTATTACCGGGGTGTGATTTTCTGCCCTCTATTCTGAGAAGTCCTGCGCGGCTCTGGAGAAGGGGCAGAAAGCTCATCGGAGGACAGAGGCATTCAGAACCTTCTATTAGGTCGGGCGTGTCCCCCTACACGCGGATTTTGGACGAAAAATCCAAGATACCCCAGAGATAGTCAAGCATACCCCCAAAAAGATAGTAGCAACAAATCGTCCCCAGGCCATTTTTTGTTGACGATTTCTGAGTTGTCCTCCTGAAGAGGGACAGGCCCGACTCAAGCCTTCTGGAAGGGCCCGCCCCCTCTGCCTTCCCCCCTGGGCGCGCCGCGCAGCTGTGGCTCCGCGTCGGGTCGCGAGCGGCTGCCCCGTCGCTGCGGGTGCTTGCTGCTGCCGTGCCCTGCTGCCAGCACAAGCTCGGGCGTGTCCCTCTACAGGAGGAACGTCCAAAATAATGAGAAATAGTCTGGGGACGATTAAACAAAAAACACTTTTGA
Organism: Prorocentrum cordatum; assembly: GCA_963575745.1. NCBI lineage: Eukaryota > Dinophyceae > Prorocentrales > Prorocentraceae > Prorocentrum > Prorocentrum cordatum. The sequence continues at coordinate 37,594 of CAUYUJ010003918.1, forward strand.
GCCTGTTTGGGAATCTGTTTTCGTATTTTTGATCTTTCCTCCGAGGTCCCTCTCTGGGAGGACACGCCCGACCTCATGCCAGCACGAGCTCCACCTCCGGCAGGTTCGTGTCGTGCCGACGTGGCGGCGACCCCGGCGAGGGCGCTCTCGAGGGTGGAACGGCCGCCTGGGGCCCAGCATCGGCCACTGCATGGATCGGGGGTGGACAGAACCCCCGACAGGGACACGTCGATTAGTGAAGTGTCCGTTTTCGGTTCTCGAGAGGGCGCCGTGGCAGTTATTTTCCAGGCTTGCGCCCGCCAGGTTTGGGCCTCAGGTCGTGTTCACTAAACCACGTTTTACGAAAGGGGGGTCTGTCCATCCCCGAATGGAACGATCCGGCGATCGGAGAGCCGTCGATCGTTCCATGCTGAAGGATCCACGCAGTGCCTGGAACCAGCGCCGAAGTTCAGAGGAGGACAAGGTACCCTTACCTCTACCCTCTCCTCGTTTTCCCCTTTCTGGGCCTCCTGGGCCTCCGTCGTCGCCACCGCTGGATTCGCCTCGAAGTCCTGGTCAGAACGCACCCCAGCAGCGGTCCAGGGAGTAGCGCTATCGGTACCTTGTGGTGTCCCCAGAAGTCGTCACGACACGAACTTACGTCCCGCTTGGCGCCTGCACGAGCCTGGGCTGACGTCAAGCTGCGCCCGTGCTGCTACCCTGCACCCTGGGCTGTTCCATCCCAGCTCATAAATCATGCTTCTTGCTGCATGCTTGGGAGGCGCCGGTGGTCAATTTGCTCGGGCCCATGTAACTATTGGGGTCAATTTAGGGGGAGATAGACTCAGGGGGGTTGCATAGATCCCCAAAGGCCGATCCATCGCCGATAAGGGCCCGACAGCCCACCTCCTCCAGAAACGTCCGGACTTGCTATCGGTGTCCTATCGCCGATCTAACGGCGATGTATCGCCGATCCCAGCTCAATATTTTCTCCCTGAGCCCGTCCCCCCCCTGGCGCTTCCATTCACCTTTGAAGGAAGGGCGTTCGAAATCGACAGTCGTATCAAGTGTCAGGCGGCGTGCGTACCGAACGAGGATAATTTCACCGGTCTGCCAGTTCCTCAGGAGGATGTTCCTGGGTGCCTGACCCAGAGCTCTGACGTCGATTTTCTCACAGCGTGGACCCCTGGAGATCACGACCCATTCCCCAGCACCCGCTTTCCATCCCGAGCCGTTCCTTGACGGTCCTGGGGCCCGGCGAGGGCCCCTGTGGAGGCCGAACTTTCGCACCGAGAGGAAGTCGGGGTAATCTCTTCTCTGGCAGAGCAGCAGCGGGTGTCCATGCCGAGGGCTCGAGTGAGCCGCTCGGGGGAACGCCACTCTCCGCCCGGCTGGCCCCCTCGGCGCGCCGGCGACTCCCTTCGGTCTAGGCCTCCTAGATGGGGTCGGAGTAGATGTGGTCGGAGGATGGCGCCGCATCGGCGATGCATCGGCGATGCATCGGCGATGCGGCTCGATGTGGGGCCCGTTTTTCTCCACGCCGACGTCGCGGATGCATCGCTGACGCCCCCAGTGCATGGCCGATGCATCTCCGATGCATCGCCGATGTATCGGCGATGCGGCGAGATCCTCCGACCCCATCTACTCTGACCCCATCCAGGAGGCATCTATTCGGGGGCAGGTAGGTCTCAGAGGGGGGGAACGGGGGTCAGGCTGAGACGTCCATCCGCGCGGTGAGCTGCCCGTCTCCCCTTTCGATGGACAAACGGCGCGCACAGAAACTGTTGAGGGTCCGCGCGGGCTTCCTGGATCGGAGCCAGGGCCCACCTGGCGGCCCTGTCGCCGCCCTTGTCGCCGCCCTTGGCGCGCTCCGCGCGCCAGGGTGGGGGAAGTCCAGCGCCGACCCAAGGAATCTGCTCGGACCTTCGAAGATTTGGTTCACGCATTTGTTGTGCCCATCTGGGGGAACTGCTGGTCTCTTTCCTCCTGAGGGAGTGAGGAGGATCTTATCGCCTCTTTGCTACTGTTCCCTCGGCTCGAACGTGAACACTCAGGACGGAGGCGTCGACACCGCCCGATCGGCTTTCTGCGGGTCGAGCTGAGCGGCGAGGGATCGGAACCGGAAGAACGAATGTGGATATGTTCCATGGCGGGGGGTGAAGAGCAGGACCGCACATCGGTTAGGTTGGTCAGGCGGAGCCGTTAGTTAAGCAGTGGGTTCCTGGAGTGCGCCATTGTACATTCCTGGTCTGAGTGTTTTGGCGGAGCCCATCCGAGGGTTCGGAGAGAGGGGGAGAGGAGAGAGAGTCTGGATATGCTCCAGAGGTTGAAGGTTTGGCGCGATGTCGCTCTCGCGTGACCCCTTGCCCCCTAACAAATGACTCCCGCTGGTAATCACGCTGCTCGTGGACCGATTTAGCGCCCGCCACAGGAAGTAGTTGGGCCCCGCAGTAACTAGTCATCATGTGCGGTACAAACAGTCAGAAGCATAATCGCGTGCAATGTCATGCCAATGACGTCAATTACACCCGCTTGGAGCCACGTGCATACGTCTCTCTTTCGCGGCTTTTCTTCCACTGAGCCCGAAGCGTCGCCGAGGCCAACGAGATCGAAGAAGACTCCGCGGACTTTACCCCTGTTGACCTGCTGTGCTACATGTCTTCCTCCCTTTTCTGACTTGCAAGCTGGTTTCTTTTTCGCTTCCCCCCAGTGATCCCCCGCAGTCACTGCAGAACTGGGCCTCGCTTTCCCTCTCTTCCTTCAACTTTCCGTCCACCCCACCCTTGGATTGTTCCTCCGCTTCACTCTCTTCCGCTTCGCTTACCCCCCAGGACATCCCCGATCATTCGCATCATGTGTACGGAATCGCACAAGAAACACAGCAGGTGATGGAGGGTGGCTTGCCGAGAAGTGTGCAACGAGAGTATGAGCTGTCATGCCGGCAGCAGCATTCGCGATGGCGACGGCAGCAGTGTGATGAACGAACAGCAAGCGAAGCCAACCATTCTTCAGCAGGCAGCGGCACCGGCAGCAGCTGGTGGCAGCAACAGCGACTATGGCTGGAGGTGGTGATTGGTCGCGGCAACGTCGGCTCGGCCGACCACGGCTCCACCAGAAGAGCCGCCGAGGCAGAGATTTGGATCGGACTCCACTGGGTGCGAGGGGAAGCGCGAGAAGGAGGAGGACGCAGCCGCAGCAGCAGTGAAATCCGCCACCTCCCCAGGACTTCTTCCAGTGTGCTGTGGCGCTGCTGAGACTACACAAGGGGAATTGTGAGCAGGACCTCGCCGCGGTGACCCTGCGAAGTGTGAGGAGCAATCGCTAGAGAACTCGCATCATAGATGGGGGCACACTTGTCGTCAGCCCGATTCCTCAGTGTGAGCATCGTGTTGTATAGGCAAGGAGGGAAGCAGGCAGACATGCGGTGGCTGGAAACATCTGAATGAGCGTGTTCTACCGTTGCTGGCAGAAAACCGGGGGGGGTCACTGGGGGTCTCCAACCCGTCCCCCCCCCTCTCGAAAACCGGGGGGGGCACTGGGGGTTCCAACCCCCCCTACCCCCCCCCCAGACCATGATGAGAAGGGGGGGTGTCACTACCGGTTCGAAGCCCTGCCCCCTCCGCCCCTCCTGGAAAACCAGAGGGGTCACTGCCGGTTCGAACCCCCTCCCCCCCCCTCCCCCCTCGCCGCAACGACTCCCCTCCTCTCCCACTCCGGATGGGGGACTGGCGGGGACAGTGGTTAGGACGGTGGTGGGGATGGTGGTGGGGAGTGGGGACAGTGGGAAGAGTGGGACCGTGGTGGGGACAGTGGTGGGAACGGTGGGGGCAGTGCGACAGTGGTGGGGGCACTGGCGGGGACAGCGGGGACAGTGATGGGGACTGGGGACAGTGGGACAGTGATGGGGACAATGGGACAGTTGGACAGTGGTGGGGACGGTGGTGGTGGGGACAGTGGTGAGGGGACACTGGGACAGTGGTGGGGGCAGTGGTACAGTGGTGGGGACAGTGGTGAGGGCGGTGGTTTGGACGGTGGTGGAACAGTGGTACAGTGGGGAGAGTGGTGGGGACAGTGGGACAGTGGTGGGGACAGTGCGGACAGTGGGGCGGCACAGTGGGACAGCGGTGGTGACAATGACAGTGGTGGGGACGGTGGTGGTGGGGACAGCAGTGGGACAGTGGTGAGGAGGGTGGTGGTGGGGACAGTGGTGAGGGCGGTGGTGGGACAGTGGTGGGACAGTGGTACAGTGGGGAGAGTGGTGGGGACAGAGGGGACCGTGGAACAGTGGTGGGGACAGTGTGGACAGTGGGGCGGCACAGTGGGACACAGGTGGGGACAACGGGAACAGTGGGACAGTGATGGGGACAGTGGGGAGAGGCGGACCGTGGTGGGGACAGTGGGGAGAGTTGGATCGTGGTGGGGACAGAGGTGGGGACAGTGGGGACAGTGTGGACAAGTGGCGGACAAGTGGGGTGGGTGCACACGGGGCGGGGACTGGTACAGGAGTGAGTCAAAACAGCGAGCTGGGGGAAATGGACAAAGTAGGTGAGAACATATGTACAGTGGGGGGGAAGTGGGAGCGGGTGAGGGCTGGGTCAGTGGGGACATTGGACGACGGTTTGGGTCATTGGTGGGACAGGGGGACAGGGCGGAACAGGGGACAGTGGTGGGGACGGTGGTGGTAGGGACAGTGGTGAAAGCGGTGGTGAGGACAGTGGTGGGGACCCGGGGGTCTTTTGCTGGCGGCGAGGGGGGGAGGGGGAGGGGGGGGTTCGAACCGGTAGTGACTAGTGACCCTCCCCCTGGTTTTTTGGAGGGGGGGGGGGCGTTCGAGAACCAATAGTTGACCTCCCCGACCGCGTTTTCCGATAAGGGGGAGGGGGGATGGTTTTAGAGGGGGGGGGGTTTTGGCGCGTGGTAAAGGGGGGGGGGTGGGGGGCGGGGTAGGGGGGTTCCGAAGCAGCAGTGGAGGGGGAGGGCATTTTCGGAGGTTGATATACCCTCGGGTTCCGGAGGAAGAGGGGGGGAGAATTTTCTAGAGTAAAGCGGCGGTGGATCACGCTCTCTCAAGCATCTTGACCATCGTGTCGGTGGTCAGTACCATGTGGACAGAGGGGTTGTACATCCAGCGTGTTGCTTTCAGACGTTCGCATCATGCCACCCAATGCCACACCGGGGGGATCCCAGCAGGCGTCCAAGGTTGAACTCGACACTCTTCGTTGAGACTTGATGTCTTTGTGTAATATATATATATACACATACTTACGAGGTTGCTGTGATCAATGTGTACGCACGCCGCGAGATACGTGCTAGGTTGTGCTGCGGCCACGATGCATCTCTGAAGTCGGTATGTGCCCCATGCACTACTTTGGATCCATCCGTGGGGTTGTTTTAAAACTAGTCGTGATATTGCCTCGGAGTATTTACAATGATGTGTAGGATTTGCTTCTATGTGGGTTTGGGGCCTCCGTGATCATTAACGAAGCAGGCGTGATGACGGCTTCTACAGTTCTGAACTTGTTAAGCGTGGCCATGCAACGTTCCATGCACGGTCATTCACATTATGATGCCGCTACGACGATCCACACGTACGACATGGATATCCTCCTTCATCCCTCGCCCTCTTGCAAGAGGCCATCGAGATCTGCTCCAAGGTTCTTCAGAGGAACCCGATCGACCCCTTCGCGCTGTTGGTGCTGCCCAATGCCTACGTTGCTTCCCTCACGCTGACTCTGCTATTGTCGCTACTTGTGTACGCAGGGGGCGCCGAACCTCTGCGAGTTGTTGCAGTGCAGGTTCGCCTCTGAGGCGGCGATGGGGTATGACTTCACGCACGCCCAGTTCTTCCCCACAACTTGGCTGCGCTCGAAAAGGGCATATGTTTCTTAGAAGATGTGCGCATGCCACTATCTTGTATGCCGTACCTCCAGGGGAGCAGGAGGAGGAGGAGGAGGAGGAGGAGGAGGAGGAGGAGGAGGAGGAGGAGGAGAGGAGGGGAGGAGGAGGTCAAGAGAGGAGGAGAGAGGAGGTGGAGGACGAGGGAGGAGAGGAGGGAGGAGGGATGAGGAGGAGGAAAAGGAGGAGGAGGAGGAGGATGGGGAGGACGAGGAAGGAGGAGGAGGGGCGGGAGGAAGGAAGAGGGAGCAACCCCTTACCCGGCGTCCCCACGTGGAATGTTCGGGGAGCGCTTTCTTCCCCCCCGCTCCCGCTACACGAGCGGAGCGAACAGGTCTGGACGGGGCCCTGCACGGTCACGTTCGGTTATGGTGGGGGCTTAGGCCCGCTCGGCCGCGACGTAGTTCTGCTGAGCGAAAATGTTCCGCGACCTAGCGCTCCGATGAGGGCTGCCCGGACCTCCATCGCCACCTCCTACCCCTCCTCTTCCGCTCCTCTTCCTCCTCCATTCCTCCTCCTCCTCCTCCTCGCTCCCTCGGGTGTCGTCCGTCGCCTCCTCCTCCACCCCTCCTGCCTCCTCCTCCTCCTCCCTCCTCTCCTTGTTTCCTCTTCCTCCTCATCCTCCTCCTCCTTCCCCTCCTCCTCCTCCTCCTCCTCCTCCGCGTGCTCCGGCTCTGGAGGGTTTCTCTTCTTGAGTTCCTGGACGTCTCGCCCGCTCTCGGTCATCATGGCGTTCTCTCTGGCTTCCACTGGGTGCCCCGAGGTGCTCTTTCACCCCCTTATCCCTAACAGCGTTTCGCTAGAGGGTTATCATCGTGCTAAAGAGGGCCTCAGAAAAATCAGGGAGGGAAGAAACACATAGACACAATGAATCGTGCATCTCCAGGAAAATATGGGAAGATATGGGGAGTAGGGGAGAATACGACAACTCAGGAGATATGGGACAATATGGGGAATCCTGGGTTTTTTTTTATTTGTGTGTCCCTGGACCCTTGTAAATAAGTCCCACAGTGGGGACGGGGAGCACGTGCACGCCTGGTGCGGACAGCCGTTTCGCCTGAGACCCCCTCACGATTTATTCAGTAACCGTGCTCTTGCATCCTCGCTTGAGTTGGAGAGTTTCTCCGAAGGGCTTAGGCGACCCGTCCTCCTCCTCCTCCTCCTCCTCCTTCTCCTCCTCCTCCTTCTCCACCTCCTCCTCCTCCTCCTCCTCCTCCTCCTCCTCCTCCTCGGGTCGCCTACGGCCCCGGGGGAAACCGTGCAGCCCGAGTGCTGGCTACAGGTTCGGACGGCCACGATCCATTGTAAAAAAACACGCTGTGGTGCACATGGCCGTGCTCTCACCCCTGTCACACGGCCACTATCTCGGAGAAGTCATACTGCGGTGCTCATGTCCGTGCTTTCTCGCCCCTATCACACGGACACGATCCTTCATAACAGTAGCACACTGCGGTGCACGTGGCCGTGCTCTCACCCCTGTCACACGGCTACGATCCCTTGGAACAAGCACTCTGGGGTGCACATGGCCGTGCTCTCATCCCTGACACGGTCACGCCTAGGAATCCACAGGGATACACAGGAATGCACATGTCACGAGCCGACCTGCTTCTCGACCCGCCTCTTCACCTTTGCTGCTATCAGGGTACTTTGCCAGGGTATTTGTTGTCGTTCGCTTGTCTTGTGATATCGTGTGGTCTTCTTCCGGAAGTCTGGAGCTGCTCTCACCCATGCTGCCCATGCGATTCTGTCCAGCTTTTCTTATCTCCCCTTTGGTATCTGCATCGGTTCCATGACTCCTTGATTTTCATAGGTGCGCCAGCCTTTCTGGACGTCCTGTTGCATATGTCGCGTCCTGGTGGAATGCGCGCCGGGTGGTTGCCTGTGCCTGGCTCCTCCCGAGTCTTCCTGGAGCTGCTCATGCCAACGCACAGCTGATGGTGCTCGTGCCGAGCCTTCTTTCGGGTTCCCAAGCCCCGTGATGTCATCGATGTCTCCTCGAATGCTTGCCCAGGGCCGCTGCCGCCAGCTGGCCGCCATGTTGTTTAGGGCTTGTGAGTTCTATCAGCGCCTCCAGATGTTTAGTTCTTGGTTTTACATTGCCCTCCTCTTCGATGTCTGTTCATGGGGGCCTTGGGCGGCGATATCCAACTTAGTTTTTTCTTCCGGAATTTGGACAGAATTTGGGCTGTATTTGGCCCTCCCTCCTGCTCCTCCTCGTCCTCCTGTTCCTCCTCCCCCTCCTCGTCCTTCCCGTCTCCCTTGTGACATGGGCGGTTTTGGTCCAAATTCGGTCCAAACCTGGTCCCACATGTGCTTCAGATCTGGACCAAATCAGGCCCAACTCGGACAGGGCCGGGGAGCACAGAACAGACACCAAGCGTCCCTTCCTCCTCCTCCTCCTCCTCTTCCTCCTCCTCTTCTCTTCCTCCTCCTCCGCCTCCTCCTCCGCCTCCTCCTTCCCGTTCCTCCTCCTCCTCCT